>JAQJVK010000304.1:0-121918 GCA_035578135.1 Flexamia atlantica | reverse complement strand
GAATTTATCTAACAAGGGAGAGCAATTTGTGTATTTCAGCGCATGGCTCAGCATAATAGACTAATTTGCTCCAAAATATGCTGCCTCGTTAGCTAAATTTAACCATAACTCGGTTGTTTGGAAATCGACTTTCATAAATTTTGTGTCAGATTGGAAATAAAATTTACTAAAATTTCTTACACTTTATATTCTTTTGTAAAACGTACAATTTTTTTGTTATTTCAACTTAAATTTGAGACAATTAAATGTTACTCAAGTGAATATAGGTACCAAAGTACTGTAATGTATGCAATGCTGTAAGCAACGCAAGTGACCAATCTGTATTATTGTATAAGATCTTGTACTTTTCTGAAATAAAAATATTTATTTATTTATTAAAGATTTTAAATGGCCGCTTTTTTAAATTTACAGTACGATCATGCTGACTATACTTTTTCATAAACTAACCTTACACGTCGAGTTTCAAAAAATCGACTAATAAAAAACCACAGAGATATAAGATATTTTGCAAAAAAAAATACAAATGGCGGATATGGTAAACAAAGCGTTTTTGTAAAAAAATATTCCATATTTCCTCTTTATTTTGACCCATTTAACTTATTCCCTTAGTTTGGGACTTTTTCTTATGGGACACTCTGTAAATAGCGTATGCAGTAAAATCATAAATTAAACAGGGAATAAGCTGTAAAAGCTAATTTTTCCACCTAGTATTGTACAGATTTAGTACGATGACATTGTTGGGCCACGACAAAGTCAGACGGTCGAATGGCGACGAACTTAGGCGGCAGTAACCCGGACATATTAGAAAGTGCCCGATTCATCAGGTGGGGGCCGTACATAAATTACGTCGTTGCTTTTTGACCATTTTCAGACCCCATCTCCCTACAATCGCCCTTCGTCATGGTCCGCCTGACCCCCCCCCCCACCATAGAAAAATTACGTCATAGGGTACAAACTCCTAACATAATGCCAGCATTGTGAAAGCCCTATTGAAGAGTTCTTCAGAGATGGCTATGGTTCTTCTCTTGAGTTGTTAAAACCATCAAATTAAGTTTTAACAGATTTTGAGCGAATAAACATTTAAACCAGAACTTTTTGAACTTTTACTACCTTCATACGTTGGTGATGAACGCTGACGCAGACTGAAAATTTAAAAACACTTTGATCATTAAATATGTTGAAATATTAATTAATCCATCTAAATGAGTCTTCATAAAAGCATACTAAATTTACATAATTGTGTAACTAAAACTTGTAAGTTTGTTATTGTTTATAGTAACTATTGAGGAATGCGTGCCAGTTAAAATAAAATATCTTTATAAAAACCACTGAATACTCTGTTATTAATAACTTAAAATCCCAAAAATATTGAGAAAATCTGCATTTGCCGTAGGTTTGTTTTGACCTGAAGCTAAAATATTTAAACGAATAGGCCTATTGAAATATTGTTTAGCTTTTATTTACTTAATTTATATAGAATGTTTACAATTTTCCTATCTGAATTAATTTAGAAACATAATTTGTAAAATAACGTAATCTTAACGTCAACCAAGGCCACACTAGAACCCTCCCCATGCAAATCATCCTACCGTTATTTCCATGCTGGTCCCCCATAATTTCAAATAATGACGTAATTAATTTATGGATTGTAAATTGTACTTTTACATATCTAATACGAAAAACCTAAATATATTTGGCCATCGCTAATACACCCTATATTAACTTAAACTAACGTTGTAGTTTATCTACAACATGGGGTCATGGAATATAACATAACGTTAAGTTTCACGTGCGAGTTTCTCCCTCGTGTAAATTCAGTGATAAATTATTTTCTTGGTAGTAAAAAATAAAATAAAACTAACTCTTAATATACAATGTTCAAGTCCCAACGTTGAAATGTTTATAGTGGCAACACTTGAGTCTTGTTTGCCTATGCCGGAAATGAAATGAAAAAAGTCTAAGTGGTTTTGGGGAATCACGCTGACACCGACGCTATCACTTTGTCTGTTGTCTGTGCTCGTGTGCTGTTATCTCTTTGACTACTTTTGCTGATGTGTTAAAGTTTCGTGTTCGCCTTTCACCTTATCATCAGACCACACCCTACATTACTCCCCGGAAGGTCGTGTAGCAATTGATGAAAAGAAAATTAGGGAGTTAAAACTTGATGTGGACTACAGCAGATATTTAAGGTGAGTGGGTTCATTTAGGGAGTTTTTGCAATCTACGGTAACAGTGGCGGATCCAGGGCATGAGTCCGGGGGGTAGTGTTCGGACATCGGTAGTTCACCATCGATATTAACATCGAACTAATACCATCGATGTTGCAAAAACATCGGTTCAAAAACATCGATGTTTTTAATCGAAAAACATCGATGTTTTCAACTAAATCATCAAAGTTTCTTATCTCGATATACCGTTATTCATTTTCAAAAAAAACATGGCCATATCTGAAATCAAAATTTAAATTTAACTCTAGGCCTATTTAATATCCATATTCTGAGGTCGAAAAAGACAAAATCTATCTTTAAATTTCATTTAAAACACATCGATACCAAAACATCGATGGTAGAAAAACATCGACAATCTAACATCGATGGTAAAAACATCGAACATGGACCGCCGAACACTACCGGGGGGGGCAAGTAGGATTACGAGGGAAATCTCCCTGGGGGTCTGGGGGGTATTGAATAGTACCCCCCAGCTAGGGTGACCAGATTGTTTCCAAATAAAAATGGGACACTTAAACAAAACTCACTCCCCCCCCGATCCCCAATAGAAAGCACACACACTAACTTAAGGTGTCTCATTATATGGCCCTCTCTGCAAGTTTTGTAATGGAAGAAATGAAGTATCAAATCGTTTTTTAAGCTTTTAGATTTTGAATTTCATTTTCCATGTATTGAACTTATTGCATCACACTATCATTGATTATCAATGACACTATTGTTTCAGTTTTTCTTTAACCCTCGACCGGGCGCACGCGGAGTTTTCCTCCGCATGTGTTTTTTATGTTAAAATAGACATAATGGGTGTCGGCGGTCGAGTCCGGCTCCGTACTTTACGCCCTTCATTCCAGGAATTTCCTAAAGCTATTTATACCCCCACCTCCCTCTTGGTACCTCGTTATTTGCAATTCAGAGATGCCGTCTCAGTTTGCGGAGCGCCCTTTCCTGTTATACAGACAGTGATAGCTATTTTTGAAATTCATAATAGCGAAGGATTTGTAATTATTATCGATTTTGTTGGACTTTTCCTTTCGCTTTCGAAAAAGAGAAGCGAAAGGGAAAGTCCTAAAATGTAAATAATAATTAATACATATTTTATACTAGAAAATTACTTACTATGTTCAATTGAAATATTACACCTATTAAGTTTAACAATTAATTGCATCGACGATGAAATGTGATTCCTAATGAAGTTTGTCAACATTTAAATACAATATTTCGTTATAAAACAAGTAAAATGGGTTAAATTTATGCAATATAGTGTTGCGGAGTAAAACTCCGCAAGCGCCCGCTCGCGTTTTCCCGGTGAAGCGCCCGCTCAAGGGTTAAAAATACAATAAATGACATGCAGCCATGAAACATAATTTTTTGAATCGCCACATATTAAGGATTAAAAATAATCAAGTCACATTTTTAGATCTTAACATGTTATCTTAATATAAAAGGAAACAAGATTTTCTAATAAATTATGTAGGTGGTAATACATATTATTGTAGCATAAAAAAACGCAGTAGTACAGTCAACCGATTATAATAGTCTAGATTACTAAACTAGCTACTAAAATACCAAACTAAAATCTTGTTTAGCATTTTAATGTTTTTTTTCAGTTAGTAATGACAGATGTCTCTAAATTTTAAGATATTATTAAAATTTAACGTTAGGTATGTTTTTTATATAGCCTACTTTTTTAAAAACAGGACATTTCTGCGTCCCGACAAAGTTTTTCGGGACAACGAAACGCAACGTGAAAAAACAGGACTTTTCCATTTATACGGGACGTCTGGTCACCCTACCACCAGCAGAGGGGGGGGGGGGTGTGCGGGGGCCCTCCCCCAGAAAATTTGAACTGAAAACTCGTGATTTTAGACAATCTAGAGACAAAAACATGCTCAATTTTCAATTTAAAACTACAGTTTTTTATTGGATTTATTTATTAAAGTATACTTGATTAGGTGATTAGGGAAATATAAAAGACTTGTTTAGAGGCTCAAGCCATAAATTTATTATTTACAATAATTTACCCAGAAAACTTAAACCAAACAATAATTTCTAAGTCGGGCCTTCTTTTTCCTTTCTTAGCATAACGCTCGATTACATTGTCAACATTTACCATATTACGATCAATGTATAAAAGACATAGTCCTTTCAACGTTTAATCATTCTTTTCCATGGCCAAGATTTAACCAGCTTTACATTTACCGTTTATTAGCGATCGGCAAATACTCGCGATCGTTTTTCACGGCCGACATCGCGAGTTCCGCAAAGCTACATCGGCCATTTATCCACGATCGGCTGATACACGCTATCGTATTTCGCGGCCGTTCACGAATTCCGCAAAGTTTATTTAGCCGTTCACCCGCGACTAACAAATACAAGCGATCATTATCGCGGCCGATCGCGAGTTATGCAAAGCTACGTTTGCCGTTTTTATTCGCGATCGGCAAATACGCACGATACTTTTTGCGACCAATCGCGAGTTTCTTAAAGCTGGATTTACCGTTTATTCGCGATCGGCAAATACGCGCGATCGTTTATTGCGGCGGATCAAACACATACACTTATTTTTTCCCACATTCTCGGGGGGGCGGGCAATTGCCCCCTTTGCCCCCCCTTGGATCCGCCACAGTACGGTAAAACAACACAGTAAACGTTAAACGGTTAAATCAGCTGAATTTCTCCATTTAGTTCAATGTTATCGCAAATTATCGCCTAAATCAATCTCCTACGGTACACGTTCAAAATTATTACTACCAAAAATATGACACAAATTCAAAATCAGATTTTAATAGTAGGTATGACATAAATAACACTCAACCTCAATCTTTGAAAATATTACATCAAAACGTAGAGCATCTTTCTTCACGTTTAAATATCTTAAAAATAAACCTGGAAGAGATCCAACCGGATATAGTAGCCATATCGGAACACAGAATGTCTGAAGCTGAAATTATGTCTCTTAACATTGAAAATTATAGTAGGAGTTCTTTTCGTACAAGAAATTGTTCTGGGGGAGGAGGAGTTTTAATATTAGTGGGAAGAAACATAAAATATAAAAACATAAAAATAACAGCAGTTGAAGACCTTATTGTGGAAAAGGAGTTTGAGTGTTGTTTATCTGAGATTACTGTAAATAAGTTTTCATTTATCTTTGTCTGCATTTATAGATCCCCAATTCAACGTTTGACTGAAATATTTCTAGATAAACTTGACTCTCTGTGTAACATACTAAATAATAAATTCAAAAATATTGTTATGGCAGGGGATTTTAATATTAACGTTCTGAAAAAAGATACAACAACGTATAAAGCATTCAAAGGTTTGTTGAAGTCTTACAATTTAGAATATAAAGTTGATTTTCCCACTAGAGTTACCTCAAAATCAGCAACTGCAATTGATAATTTTATTACTAATATTACATGTAAAAAATTACACATATCTGGTATCATAACATGTATTTCGGATCATGATGGACAGGTTTTTGAAATCCTTGGTTTAAAAAATAAGGTTAATATTGTAAATAAAGTGCTTAGGAGGAATTTTTCAGACATTAATATAAGTTTATTTTTAAAGCTCTTAGCAAAAGAGATCTGGTCAGAAGTATACCATGTTACAGTAGAAAATAAGTACGATGTTTTTTATTCTGTTTTTGCCCATGCCTTTGAAACTAGTTTTCCTAAATTATTGAGGATTGAAGGAAGTAATTGCTCTAATTCATGGGTCTCTTATGACATTAAAAGAAAAAAAGAAAATTTAGTGGAATATGAAAAACAGTACAGATTACTAAAAACTGATGAACTAAAACATAAAATTAAAAAGATAAAAAATGAACTGAAAATACAAATAATTAACGAGAAAAGAATCAGAATCAGAATAATTTATTTCCACAACAAATTCAGTAAATTACAAAAATGAAAAACAATGGAAATTAGGCATCGCATGGGCCTAAAGGCTTGTGCGCGATGCCGAGTCGTTAAAGCAAGAAATTGACGTGCTGTCAAAAATAAAATAAATAAACAACTACCTGTCTTAATTTATTAGAATTAAACACTGAGATAAGACTTAAAATATTAGGTTAAGGCATTCTTTAGTTTTAGACCGCAGTTATTCAAGATTGTTCTCAGTTGTAAAAATGTAAATATTTCTATATTAGTTAAAACTTAAAAAAGTAAGTAAGTAATATCAACATTAGGGTAGACCACACAATTTGGCGTTAAATGGGAATAATTGGTAAATCGTCAGCAAAGTGTCAGTGTCAACGTCAGTCAACGTGTGGTGTAGATGGATGACAGGAGGGCCTCAGCAAAGCCGGGGCCGGTCTCCAACAGCCAGGCAGTCACACGCCGCTTGAACACGGCAACCGAACACCTCATGTCCCTTATCTCGCCAGGCAAATTCCTGCAGATAACGTTTGCTAAATAAAATGGATTTGTTCGGTTAAATGATTTTACAATAACGGGAACTTGAACTCCTACATTCTGACTGTAGCGAGTAGGATACGAATGTAAAACAGGAGAAATGATATTGAATTCAATTTTTTTTAAATATATAAGAAGTGATTTGATAAAAATTTGCCTTACTGAAAGTACCCCAAGTTCTTGGAATAAAGCGTCTGAACTATATCTTCTATTCTTTCCTGTACCAGATTTTAGTATTTGTTTTTGAATAATGAGCAAAGGATCAAGTAAAGATTTAAAAGTTCCCCCCCAAACAATAATACCATATTGTAGATGGGCCTCTACATATGCATAGTATACTAATTTAAATTCGTTAACATTTAAAATATCATTTAACTGATGTGATACAAATATCATTCTACGTAATTTATTTTTTACTGTGATTATGTGTTTTTCCCATCTTAAATTAGAATCGAAAGTAACACCCAAATATTTGTAATGATCAACTCGTTCGATAGTGTGACAAGGACACGCCGTGCCGGCGCCGCCCCCGCACACGTGCAGCCTGAGCGCAAGGTCCGCGGGGGGCTCACCTGATGGACGTAAATAAACTGGAAGATATTTAGTTTTCCCAATATTCATTGTGAGTACATTTGATTAAACCATTCTTGAAGCAGTTTTAAGTTGTATGAAGCATATTCGAAAACTTTCTCCCAACTATCACCCTTGACTACTACCGCTGTATCGTCAGCAAACAAAAATAGCTTTCCCTTAAGATTTAATTTATCAAGATTATTTATGTAGATTAAAAATAGTAATGGTCCCAGGGTACTGCCCTGTACAACTCCATAATCGACGTTTGTTGAGTCACTAATTACTTCGCAAATGGATACTCGTTGGGCTCTGCCCGACAGGTAACTCTGAAACCATTCTAACGCCCTGCCTCTTACTCCTACACACTCCATTTTACTAAAAAGAATTTTTCTATCAATTGAATCAAAGGCTTTAGCTAAATCAATGAATATCATCAAAACTTTTTGGTCGTCATTAATTGAGTCAATTATAGATTTTTGAACTTCAAAGAGAGCATCTGAGCAGTTCTTATTCTTCCGAAAGCCAAATTGTGATTCGGAAAAAATACTTTCCAATTCTAAGTAAGACTGTAATTGTTTCTTAACGCATTTTTCAAGAATTTTGGAAAAAACACTTAAAAGAGAAATTGGTCTATAATTGCTGACTTCGGCTTTACTTAGAGATTTGTACAGAGGAATTACTTTAGCTTCTTTAAATAAATCAGGAAATTTGCCAGAACAAATACTTAAATTCAGAATATGTAAAAGTGGTTTGATCAAAAGTTTTATATTAGTTTTTAAAATGTCTGCTGAGAATCCATCCAATCCAGGTGCTGAACCACCCCGCAGCTCACGCACACACTCCTCCACCTGACTGGCGGAGACCGGTTGAAGGCGAAACTCACTTGCCACTCGGTAGTCCGTGTCCTCCACTACTAGCGGACCGGCAGTGGGTGGCAGGTTCTTCGCTAGGTTTGCACCAACTTGAGAAAAGTAATTATTGAAGTTGTTTGCGACCGACTTCACTAAGTCATCTGAAATTTGTTGTGCCTTAGAAAAGCTTTCAATTGGAAATTTTTTCATCTTTGACCCCGCACCATTGATTTCATTTATAATTTTCCAAAAATCTTTAGGATTACCTGATGATTCAAGTATTTTATTTTTATAATATAAATTTTTTGTGCGCTTAATTTCATTAAACAAACTATTACGGAAATTTTGAAAATAAATTTTTAACTCATCATTAAACGGTTCTTTTTTAACTTTCTTGCTTAATTTGTCACGTTTTCTTATAGCTTTGATTAAATCTACTGTAATCCATGGTTTTAATTTTTTGTGCCGAGTAGATTTTATCTTGCATTTAGTAGACATTGATTTTAACTGATCAATAGTTTTTAAAAATTCTTGGCAACCCTCGTTTACATCGTCAATCGCAATAATATGATCCCAAGACTGAGCTTCAATTAATGTGCTTAACACAACTTTGTCTAAGTAGTACCGGGTTTCACCTTTATCACACTCAGTGCCGGGCCCCCCATAGTCAATCCTCATTGCAGTAGCGTAGTGGTCAGTAACAGTTGTTTGAAATACTATTGAAGTGATGGCGGAATGGTCAGAGTGGTTAGTAAAAATGTGGTCAATGCAAGTGCTTGAGTGATCGGTAACTCTAGTAGGTTTGTCAATATAAGGGATTAATCCAACGCTAGCTAAAATATTTAAGTATACATCTTTTACTTGAGAGTTTATATTGGGGCTAATGTCAATATTAATGTCACCAACTAAAATATAAGTAGTACTTTTGGAGTAGGTTTTATAGTAATCAGTTAAGTCAAATAAGAAAGTATCACATGTCATTGATGGACTTCTGTAAATGCCTAGTACACTGTAATGTTTATCATTCAAGTCAAAGTCCAGTCTCAGTCCAGTCGCTTCTCCAATATTTACTTCCTTAACAATTACATTAATATTACATTTTATATAAAAAACCATTCCGTCGTTTCTGTTCCAACAATGAGTTGTATAGTAAGTATCATAGCCATCTATATTACTTAAAATTACCCCTTCATCTAACCAAGCTTCACTCAAAATAATAAGGTCGAACTTTATATTTACTGTTTCAAGTAAAATCAATAAACTATCAAAGTTTCTTGAATAACTACGTATATTCATGTGAAAAATACTAAGATGTTTACAAACAGAACTATTGAAAAACGAAGCAAATTTGTTGTGGGATTCTATTTCTTCACAGTTAACATGTCGGTAGCCTAGCAGTAAGTTATCAGTTCCGTTCATGCCCAGTTATCGTCCCGTTTTCCCGTCGAGCCGTAAAATGTGTTATTGTAAGGTATTAGGTTTGAACAGTAGACCGCGTCTTATTATCAGTGAATAATGATCAGTAAGATACCCAATTGTGATGGAATGTTCCCAAGAGTTGTAAACAAGTTTACTTTCAACTTTAAAAGTTAAAATTTACATTAAAAAATGCCTTTTACACACAATTTAAAATAACAATAGGATTATTTGTAAATATATAAAATTTAAAACGGTGTAATCTGATATACCTAAGTAGGTGAATAGGACAATCAATGTTCATACTGAGATGCAAGTCAAAACAGTTATTAACAAAAATTCTTTTTTTATGAAGTTTGATAATTTAATACTTGAACCAAAGAAACATTAATATGATTCCATTATTATTCTTTTTCATTTTCATTGAATAATTCTTTTTTACTTATACTATTATTGTATAGAACGTAAAAAATGAATATTTAGAGAAATACTAAACATTTATGAATATTTCATTTATTCACATCCTACAATTGGAAAACAACATAGAAATTATACACAAAATAACATTAAAACTGTTTTACTACAGAATTGATGAGGTATGAATGACTATATTGAATATAAGAAAATAGAGCCCTACTTCAAACTTTTAAGAAAATAATTAAAAGAGAAAACAAATAATTCCGATTAACAAATAATGTTAATCTTTACATTAATTATTAGATTATAATGTAGGATAGTTTACAAAGATATTAAGAACTATCTAGTTCATTGAACATCAGCTAAATAAAATAACAACATTTATTATGGGGCCAATACACAGAAAACAAAATATCTGTCATTTACTGCCCAAGACATAGAAAATCTACTAAATGTGAGGCTATCTAAAAGGGGAAGAAAAGATTTGAAGCCTAAATACAACTAGGATGGAATTGAAGCAAATTAATTGTACAATAGATTGACTTACTGTAACTATGTACACAAAATAAAGAAATTAAATTTTGAAAAAACAGTGCTTTGACAAAAAAATTGCAGAATCTACTAACAAAACAAAATCAACATGGAAAATAATTAACTCTGAAGTTAATAATAAAACAAAACCCCAAGAAAACATAAAAATAGTTGCAAATGGAAAGTTAGAATTAGACCCAATTCATGTAGGGAATATCCTCAATAATTTTTTCATCAATGTGGTTGAAGACCTTGTTCTTCCAAAGATAAATGATAAAAATACTGTACCACCAAATTTTGAAAAACTACCACAACCAACCAATCATTTTAAATTCAAAGAAGTAACTCAGACAGATGTTGAAAAAATAATTAAGTCATTTCCCAATAAATTCTCAGCAGGAATTGATGATATTCCAATCACCATTGTTAAATATGCTCTTCCATTTATTCTAAGGCCATTAACTCACATTATAAACTCATCTTTAATCTGCGGTTATTTTCCTTGTAAATTAAAAATTGCAAAAATAATACCAGTCTATAAAAAGGGAGATATGAATGATCCCACTAGTTATAGACCAATTTCACTACTCCCTGTATTCTCCAAAATTTTTGAAAAATCAGTATATAACCAACTCTTGGATTTTCTTGAGCCAAATCAATTGTTTGATCAAGAGCAACATGGTTTCCGACCAGGTAAATCTACGATATTGGCTGGAATAAATTTTATAGAATCAATTATTAATTCAATTGACGAAAATGAAAAAGTAATTGGGATCTTCCTTGACCTTTCAAAAGCTTTTGACAGTGTGTCGCATGAGAAATTGCTTGATATTTTACATAACTTAAACATAAATAATAAGGAATATAATTGGTTTAGTTCTTATCTAAAAGACCGGCAACAGTGTGTACAAATTAAACATAATTATAGCTTTCCAAATTGTAAATATTCATACACTCAAGACTTTCAATCTAATTACAAAACAATGAAATATGGTGTCCCTCAGGGGTCTATTTTAGGTCCCCTGTTATTTCTTTGTTACTTGAGAGGATTCCCAAGAGCTATTAATGGAGGGGGTTCAGTGTGTCTTTACGCTGATGATACTAATATTACCATCACAGGCAAATCTCAACAAGAAATTGAACTCAAATCTTTTTTAAGTCTTCTGTCAGCTAATAAATTTCTAAATAGCAAAAATTTGTTAATAAATTCACAAAAATCCAATTTTTTATCTTTTAGCACAAACCAATCAAGATCAAAATTACAACCAAATGTTTGTCTTGATGATTCAAACTTAAACCAATTAGAGCAAACAAAATTTCTTGGATTAATATTGGACCAGCACTTAACCTGGGAAAAGCATGTTGACCATGTGGTGAGTAAAATGTCAACCGGTCTCTACGCATTGCGGCAAATGTCAAGAGTGTGCAATATTGAAACTTTAAAAACCATTTATTTTGATTTAATTAACTCACATATGTCTTATGGCCTTGCTATTTATGGTGGTACCAGTAAAAAAAATTTGGATAGGATTCTTCGTCAACAAAAAAAGGCTCTCAGAATTATTTTTAATATAAAAAATCGGCACACAGTAAAACCATACTTTTCTAAATTCGGTATTATGACTGTATATCACCTATACATATTCGAAACTATCCTACATGTAAAAAAAACAAACTATCAAACCAATAATCCAAATCCTCATAACTATAATTTAAGAAACAATCGGCATGTTGAACAGCACAACTTACAGTTTTTTGAAAAGAAAACTAGTTTCATTGGCACAAAGTTTTTATTTGGTTTGCCTAAAAATATTTTTGATGTAACTGATTTTGATACTTTTAAGAAACTTCTAAAGGAATATTTGCTGACAAAATCCCTTTACTCATTTCAAGAATTTTGGAATTTAAGAAGTACAACATAAAATAATTTTAAATTTACTAAACATTCCCTACAAAAACAACTCTAAAAAAACAAAAAAAAAATAAAAAGATTACTTTATTAAAATTCTATTATTTATGTTAGAGATAGTTTAAGTTAGCTATGTTATTTTCTTGACGCTATTCTATGTATTGTAAATACTGTCTGTATGAATAAAGATTATTTGAATTGAATTGAATTGTTAAAGAATTCCGTTCAACGGTTATCATATTGCTTTACCGTGGATGGCAAAAACTCCCTTACCCTCAGCTACTTTGCACCGATGACATAGAACATATACAGGGTGCCCGGAAATTATGGTAAAATATTTTAGTATATGATAGTACAGGTAAAAATAAGAAAAAAAGTTCGTATAAACATAGGTCCGAAAGTGCTTCGTTTTCCGTCTGTGTGTTTGTTTGTGATTTTTACATATTTGATCATAAATCACGAACCTCTAAACGTATAAACTTAAAACTTGGCATATGGATGACCACTATTAAGACCTACGAGGTACGTTCGGAAAGTTAAGTTCCGTTTGGGAGTAAAAAAATTCTCAATGCATTTACAACATTTTTATCATATACATCTTAAAGAGCGTACCTTAAACTACTTTTCTACATAGTTTTACATAGTTCTATTAAATTAAACAATTAATTGTATCGACGATGAAATGTGATTCCTAATGAAGTTTGTCAACATTTAAATACAATATTTCGTTATAAAACAAGTAAAATGGGTTAAATTTGTGCAATATAGTGTTGCGGAGTGAAACTCCGCATGCGCCCGCTCGCGTTTTGCCGGTGAAGCGCCCGCTCAAGGGTTATGAGATAGGAAAAAGTGAAGCCTTACTGGAGGATTGACCCCGACAGTAAATGTTCCGCATACGGTAACCTCATGGATTTTGTTGAGAACTGTCATAATGTGTTCCTTTCACTATTTTATTACAGAATCAACACAAATTTTTCCAAGGAAAAACCGAGAAAAGTGGGAAAATCGGGAAAGCTGGGAAAATGGGAGAAAATTTTTTTCTTCAAATATTACATTGTGGGTACTCAAATTGTGCTGATTTTTGGCCTGAACACGAACATGAAGTTTGTTTTCATATTGAACGATTTTGAAACGAGATATCCCTTAAAAACTAAAAATAATAAATAATGAAATAACTTACTCATCAAAACCTTGACTATCTAGGGGTCCAGGTTGGATTCCGGGGTTTTGGGTGGGGAACTATTTAAAAATTTCCCTATAAAAAAGTAAAATTTCCCATTTTGGGAAAATTGCCAAAAAATGGGAATTTTTAAAAGCGAAACAATCAGCCTAAACTATCCAAATGTATTCAGTTATGAAGGAGGTCGAAGGAACGGCAGGTTAGGTTATGTTAGGTTAGGTTGGGTTAGGTTCAGGTTTGTTAGGTTAGGTTAGATTAAGTAAAGTTAAGTTAACTTAGATTAATTTCTTGATTGGTCATGCCTCCGGCCTCCGGCACGACCAATTAAGAAATTAATCTAAGTTAACCTAACTTTACTTAAACCTAACATTACCTAACAATCCTAACCTTACCTAACAAACCTAACCCAACCCAACCTATCCTAACCTAACCTAATATAACCTAGCCTGCCGTTCCATCGACCTCCTTCATAGCTGAATACATTTGGATAGTATGATGGATAGTATAGTAGTTGAAATATTTTATAGTAACTGGATGAACTGGTAAACATGAAATAACACCGAGCAAGGCTCGGTCCACCAGGTACTAATTTAATTATATACTTATCTTACATCGCAGACGACATCGATAAATAATATTTCAGCTAGTAATATTGAAAAACATAACTAATTTATAAATAACCCATATACCGTGATAACTGATCATAGCATGCTGCTTTTAGAATGCCGTAGTATTTCATTTTAGACGCAATTCCTTGTATGTAACATTGATCCACGCATTTCTAAACCCATAACATAGCCCATTTCTAAACCCATTCATAAAAACTTAGGTACCTTATCAGTCTAATTTATAGCAATGCTATAAGTTAAAAATATTTTGATAATATGTAGATATTTTGCGCTTAGTTTAAAAATGTTTGTGAAAAATACAATAAGCTCGATCATATATCCAAATAATTTGTGTATTGTTGACATATGGTAATTCACGTTTAAACCAAGGAGGTTAGACCACCCTACTGAAGATAACGTTCAATAGTATTGCTACGGCCCTCTAATTTTATTAGGCTAGCAATATAAGTGGAATTTATTTTGTACTCTAGATTAATAAACGAAAAACGAACGATTCAGCGGTGGGAATTGAACCATTTAATTGATCGAATATAAAAACTTGTTTTCAAAGAGTCAACGATATTAAATTAGTTTTGTCGTTATCTTATTTCAATTTAACAAAATACACAGAAAAGTATTAAGATTATAATTCTGTATAGCATTCCTGACATATTTTAAAAACTTATTCAAATCTTTAGTCGTCTTCAAAAGATTCGTTTTGTTTTAAATTACTGTTCGCTAAGTTCTAAATTACTATATTACTCCCCTTCAAATTGCCTATCTTTTCATCAACCGCTTTTTCATCAACAATGCATTGTAGCAATAACTCCAGTTCAACAGACTCTAACCTCCTTGTTTTGAATAATTTAAAGGTCGATGAAGTGTTTTGTGACGTCGTGAGTTTTCCGGTGATGTAGTGAGTTTTCCGGTTTGTTTGTTTTTTGAGATACTTTTTTACAACGAGATAAGCAGTCTATATATTTTAAAGGTCGTTGCTTTGCACCATAAACCTAACATAACTACTATGCCATGTCCGTCAGACGTCAAGATCTTTTTAGGGGTAGAAGGGAAAAAATGAATTACTTACTTTTTAGTAGACGGGCAGACGGGAGAAAAGGCTCAATGATCATCTCCCCAAAGCAGCCAATTTACAAAAATGTAGTATTGCCGAACACCTTGCTAAAGAAAGCCATAATTACACCGATATGGAAACGAACCTAAAGCTTTACACATTTGCAATATAGGTAGAACTATGACAGCTTTGGAAAATTACGAGATTTATAAAGCCGCCAAAACTTGCCCCCAAGAACTTCTGAATGACAAAAGTAAATTCCTGTCCAAAGTACTATTTGAAACATTGATAAAATTAGACAAAACCAACTCTGTGAACAGAGTTAGCCAGGGGTCAATGGTCAGTTGATAAGCACCTTAACCTTCAGTCGAGGCCCGACACTGATCTTGTTCTGGAGTCTGGAGTCATGTGTGGAAGGCCAACGGTACTTACGGCTCTTCCCGGCATGTTATCTGTGCTAGACAACTAAGCAGCGAGCTACCTTGACCCGTATTGCAGACCGATAAAGGAAGGATACCCGGGACCACCCCAACGTTGCCGGCTTGACTCCAAGGTTGCCATCTCACGAGACTACCCTGCCCTCAAGTCCATGAACTAGTTGTAAACATGGCCTTGCCATTGATTATCCACATTGACAATCAATGTCAATGTCGATGTCGATAATCAATGGCCTAATTGTCCCGTGTGAAACTTGGAATGGCTGAAATAATTGTGCAATCAAGCAAACATTTTTTTTCTTTAAAAGAGGGTGGCGGCCTCTTTTTACCTTACATTTGCCCCCCCACATGGGCCTCAGGCCTGTGCGTGGAAGTTATCAAGCAAACCCAAGGAGTGAGCCAAGACCACACTGTGGCCTTGAGTGAGCCAGTACAGTACAAGGATGAACAGTACTGCTAAAAGTATGCGGCATCATCAGGACTCGATCCTGCGACGCTGCCGCCACAGAACCGGGGCCGAGTGCGCTACCAACTGCGCCACCGACTCACTTTACTTGAATATAATCATACAAGCTTGAAAAATTGTTCGTATAAGAGGATAACATAATTGGTTTTGTTTAAGGTAAATTTTGTACAACTATCTTTTTACAAGATTTTATATGATAGGAGTTTTTTATATGTAGGCCTATTTGGTAGCCAATTAGAAAATTTAGGTTTTGGGCTTGTGTTTCCGGGTAAAAGACTCACTTGCGGTTGGCAATGCTGTTTTGGATCGCAGACGGACAAAGAATGAAATATTGCATCAAAAACTTGCATAGTGTAAAGTCCACGAAAAACACAAATAAGATGTTGACAGCTCAACATAAACATTTAATTTTCTCTTTTCAGCTGACTTTTAGCAGAAGATTTTGTGTGTTTCCAGTTTTTGCTGCCCGCCGTATTTTGTGCTCGTGACACTAGATCACTGTTGCAGCTTCCCTTGAATGTTTACTCAATCAGCTGTTCAACTAAAAATTTATCCTATCATAAGATTCATGTCAGCCAACCTCTTTAGGAATGCAGGGTGTAACGCCCTTAGGAAAAACGTAAATTCTGAGGAAATTCGGTAAACCTACGAACTATTCCCTTCACTTTGAGTCATTAATCTTGAAGATCAGTTCAATAATAGTCTCTGAGAACCCAAAAGACTCAAAATTTGGTATTGATGTATTTGATTTTCATGAATTCTAGTAGTCTAAATAAATGTACTTTTATCATATACATTATTTTATTTTAGTTCAATAAAGAGCTACATAAGGTATTCCAAAATGAATTGGAGCGGATCTAGTAAATAAAAATCTGAAAAACATTTTCTCATGCAAAAGAGATTTATTCTTAACATTATATAGGCTTAGACTTCTAATCTGCTTTTCTAAAAATTGGAAAAATACATATTTCTACAGTTTTATCATTATACATTTGTTTATTAATTATGTATGATAAGGAATGAAAGTTGATTCAGGTTCAGTAACTTCATTACTAAGCAATAAATCATGTCATAAATCCTTCTGTTCATCATAGTTTAAGTGTTTTTATAAACCAAGCTAAATTATGTTGTGAGATAATCAACCCTGTCAAATATAAAAAAAGTGTTAATCCCAGTAACTTAAAGAAGACTTGAAATAACACCTCATTGATAAATATTACGATCTGCCACAGCACCCATGACCATTGAAATCCTTACTTTTATACTTGTACAAAATAACCTAACCCTCCTTTCATGTCATTCAAGACATAAAAAATTCAAGAAATAAAAGACGTGTTTCATGCCAGATTACGGTGGTTGAGGCGGATATAGGAGGTAAAGGTATTAGTGGGTTCAACAAGTTTAAATAACAATTTGCATAAGTCTTAAAGAAAAAAAACCAATAATTTTAATATGTAGCGTTGCTTTGTAGGTCTTCTTTAAAATGGCTAAGTAATTTGTTCCCTTAAGAAAACATTAATTTAGTTTTTTATATTTAGATTTTAACCTTTTAATGTGATTGAAGCTATCATAGCATTAAACTAAAATAAAAAGTACAACATAATATTTTGTAAAATGTTAATGTACCTGGAAGACTTCAAATATTTATAGTAAATAAGTTAAATATGAAAATATAAGATCCAAGCAAGTCACGACTTACTAAAGGATAAATTTGTGTGATGACTGATCAACGACGGTTAATTTCATCCTAAAGACAGCTCAAAACTAAACTTTTCAAAAAAACTCATTCAGCGAAAACTTTGACGAAGTTTAGAACTTTGTTGGCAAGAGTTTTCTAACAGGTGCCGGGAGAAAGGTAAATGTTGTAAAATTCAGTTAAAAGTATGCATCTGAATGCAAACTAACAAACAGGTACACCAAGGAACTCGCGGAGGAGAAATTATAAAAGACAAACTATGTTATTTGTGTGTTATGCCTAAGGTGACCAGACGTCCCGTTTTGAACTGGACAGTCCCGTTTTTCAGCGATGTGTCCCGTTGTCCTGACGAACTCTCTTGGGACGTCCATTTGTCCCGTTTTGAAGTTGTTGGTAAGAAAACATACTTTTAAAAAAGTTTTACGGTAAAAAACTCTTAAATTTTTCCTGTTCTTTTGTCTTTTCTAGTAACTTAAAATTAATGGTAAATATGAACTAGAGTATAACACATATTTTCAATCTGAAAGTGTCTAAAAATCCACCAAAATGCTCCTAATTTTCATAAATTTCCGAGGGAGGACCCCCGGACCCCTCTCTCTTTGTGAGGGGTATGGAAATTTGTTTTAATGTAAAAACTTAAATAAATTTTTCCTGTTCTTTTGTTGTTTTCTAGTAACTTAAAATTAATGGTAATGATGAACTAGAGTCTAGCACATATTTTCAATCTGAAAGAGACTAAAAACGCACCAAAATGCTCCTAATTTTTTCAAAATTTTGCGAGGGAGGACCCCGGACCCTCTTCCATTTGTGGGGGATATTCCATACCCCTCCACACCCCCCGGAAGTCAGCGTCCCGTTTTGACTGTTCCAAAATCTGGTCACCTTAGTTATGCCTCTTGGATTTTGTATGGTAAACAAATTGACATGGGGAGACCTTGCGGATCCTGATATACTTTGTTGTTGTACATGAAATAGCTTTGTTCAGTTATTATTTATGCTATTTTTACAATGTCAGAGACTTCTTCTTCCATAAATATACTCATAGTAACACATCAAACAAAACAGATTGTTAAATAAAAAGGAAGACCGCAACAACTCAATAATTTTCAAATCAATCCACCAAATTGAGGAAACCATACAATCTGACAACCCTAGACAAAATTGGCAACGCAGCAGTAATAAAAGTGAAAACTTTCAATTCACAGCTTCAAACACTCAAAGCATTCTGCCACCACACCCTGTCATCCCCTGTACCAGCTGTTCAAACACAGATGTTAGAGCGCTCGCGTTGCCGTCGCCTCCCGTGAGAAGAGTACCGCACCCTTACCCATGATTGCGAATCGCCCTGTGAGTGAATTATAGCAAACTTTAACTTCAAAATATACATAGTTTATTCATTGTTTATGTGGTATAGTGTCCCCTGACAATGCCACACACCGTGATGAAATGTACATAAGGAAATGAACAACATCATAATCATGGACTGTAAGGCAACAAAAGGTAATAATTGTGGAAGGTTTTTCCCATGTGAACGATCTTGCTCCACCTTGTCACCTTAAGAGAGGTCCAAATAGCTTGACTGAGATATTGACTTTAGCCTATAAAGTTTTGTGTTTAAAGTGCTGAAGGACTCAACTACGGGTAATTCAAATTTTTTTTCTATAACCTTAATTTGATAGCAGGTATTTCCTACATAAAATAGTCTTTCTATTATTTTTTAATTTTTTGTGAACATGTTAATAATAATGATAATGTTTTTTTCCTGCAGCCACTGCCCAAGGGTAGAGGTAGTCAACAAGGCAAGAATAAGAACCAGAATCCCAAAGTCATCCATATGTCTCTATCACTGCATGAAGATGTTAAACTCAAGACTGCTGAGAATGCTTGGAAACCCCAGCGGCTTATGTCAGATGCTGGCAAGAATGAGGAGCAGAAGGAAACCGAGGTAGGCCTAAATTATAATAACTTAAAAAACTTAAAAATCTTAAAAATCTAAAATTAATTTAAGTTATTATAATTTACCTCGGTTTCCTTCTGCTCCTCATCTTAAAAAAACTTTAAAAAAACTAAAAAAACTAAAAAATCTTAAAAATTTTAAATTAATTTAAGTTGTAATGTTAAATAGGCAAACATGTAATGATGGCAACTATCCTACTGGATTTAATGATAAAACCTATTGGAATTCCTCGTTGCTGAATATGTTTGTCATATAGAATGTTTTGATGTGATAGCTTTCTTTATCACTCATGGCTCCAGAATTAATTCAATAAATTTTATCAACTAATTCCTTGAATTCAAAAATTATAATTAATCTGAAACAAATAAACCAGCAGTAAAAAAAGAAGCTGGCTTTAGTTGTGACAAAACAAGTAGTGAGTTGGTGGCATAGTCGGTAGCACGTCAGACTTTGGAAGCACAGTAACGATATTGAGAGTTCAAGTCCAAGCCCATGTGTAAATGTGTAACTTTTGGCCGTACTGTTAATTCTTATTCTGAATCAGCTCACTCCTTGCTTTGCTTGATAACATACCTCTGACATTAATAGTTTATGTGGATGAGGCAAATGCAATGCTGAAAAGAGGCTTAAAAAACATTTAGCTAGCTTACCTGAGAAATAATGTTCATGGTAGCAGCACATAGAAACACTAAAAGAGACACATTTATCACTCCTAAATGTGTCTCCTTTAGTGTTTCTATGTGCTGCTACCATGAACATTATTTCTCAGGTAAGCTAGCTGAAAGTCTATCCCTTTCTTCACTACTAAGCCCTTGGCTCTTCCTTAGAAAATTAAAAAAACATTTAGTACATTTACGTATATAAAGGTACAATATGTTTGAATGCCTTGTTATTTATTCTAGCTAAAATTTCTTTATAACAGACTTAACACTCACCTACATCCTAATGACCTTTGTACAACTCATTATAATTTTTTTATAATTTTGTATATATATTGTTATTGTTCTTATGATATTTTTTACCCTTAGATTTTTGTCCATTTATGCAGTAATATTCAATAGAAAGAGTCACAAAAATGATGTGAGATTACTGATTCCGAAACTATGTTGAAATAAAATTGGAATTCTTTGTAGCTGATTGTAACTTTTTTTAGCTTAAAGGTTTATTTGTATTTTGAAGTGTAGTAAAGTTTTGATTCTGGCTTTTGGTTCTTTAGTTTTCTTATCACAAAAACACACCAAAATTTTGATGGCAAATTGTCAGTGCCCGGGAGCCTTTTGAGAGGGAACCTATTTATTTTCTTGAAAAGTGACATGGATTTATGGACTACCACCCTCAAAACCTAAGGCGCAAAAATATATTAGGCCTGGGGGCGCTCGAATGTTAAATTTCGCCCTGTGCGTAACCTTATTTAATTAAAAATAAGTTAATCCTTCCAGCGAGCGAAGTCACAGGTATATCTGCTAGTTAAACATAATCTAACCTGCAATGCTCACAGAACAAAATGAAATATTTACAATTTTTTTTTTAATTATTAATTGTTATTGTAAGTTAAAAAAACTTAATTTCAAATTACAGAAACTTTACAAGGAAGTTAGAGGTATCCTTAACAAGCTGACCCCTCAGAAGTTTGATACGCTTATGAAGAAGTTCTTTGTGCTTCCCATTAACTCTGAAGAGAGGCTTGTTGGTGTTATCAACCTCATTTTCGATAAGGTAAGTAGATGAATTCTCCTAGATGAAACTTAAAACTATGGCTATTTGACAGGTTTTTACTTGTACATGAAACAATCTTTTCATCACTAGAATTTAGGCCTTCCATACACCAGAGTGGTGTGGCATGGAGCGACACTGCACCGCGATACAGCTTAAAAATCAACCAATGCTTTCATGTGGAACGTTACACACCGCAGTAGCAGTGGCGTGGCGCGTCTTCCAACTGCAGCACTGCGCCGCACCGCGCTGCTCCCGCATCTAGTCACACATGTGTTAAAATCATCTGTCTTTCTTTTCTTTCTTTATTCTTCTTGCTTTTTAAAGCTAGTTTGGCTTAAAACCATGTAGCCACACTGTTTTTCCGCTTTTTATATTTTTTGTATATTTTTACAATCTGGTTTTGTTGCCCAAGAAATGTAACTAATAAAACATGACAAGCCTATTATTAGGTATTTCAAAAGGTGGCTATTGCTGTTTTCAAGAAGTAGGTGGACGTCTTGTGATAGATTCCAATTTTATTTTCTTAGACAATCGTAAAAACTATAAAATCAGCTGTCTGTTATTTATTTGTTTTTTTAAATTGTTTACATTTTGAGCAAATCGTGAGTTGGCTTTGATTAGGTACATTTCAACTATACATGATAGCCTACGTAAAATGCCTTTAACCCCTTAACCGCGACGCACGAGTTAGCTCGTGGTAGTATTCTGTGCACTTAAGCACAACGCACGAGGTGGAACATCTAAGTGCCTTCCGCACTACGGCTGAGTTTACTCAGATTTGACGTTCTCGGCTGATTTATTTTGTTGGTACAACTGTTCTGCTTGGTTTTTTTTTCATTCTATGACTGTACAGTTGACCCTGACAAAAGTTGCAGACTGTTTGGTGCTGCACTCGAGTGGATTTTTATGGAACTACATCCATGCCACGAGTTCTGCAGTATCATGTTTGTCAGGTTAAGACGAAAACATTGTGTGTTGGTGATGATCGTGTAATTAAACTGCACGCTACTCATCACATAAAAAACCGCGGGGCGCAAATTACTCCGTGCTTAAGGGGTTAATCGACAGTGATCGCGGAACTCTAGCCTTTGTTCAGGTCTTGGAGGAGTTCCCTGTGCTATATAACCACAACTTAAAAGAATATAGCAATAGAAATCTGCAGGAAAAAGCTTGGAGGGAAATAGCCGAGAAATTCAATGCCACAGGTAATATTCTTATATTTAAACTATTTTAAAACTAGTAGAATGATTCCCAAATACTTTTTAATTATCAGTGGATCTATTGCACTCGAATGCATTTGAACTTCCGAGCGATTATAGTAAAACGACACAAGATATTAAAACTCATGCCTAACTTGCGCTTTTTGGGGATAGGTATTTGGATATAATAAACACCAAATACCTATTATACCAAATATGACTGGGATGGTGGCGTGTCCTGTAATCCAGCTACATTGAGGTCACAAATTGTGGAATGTTATGAGTGATGGCTTGTGGACGCGGTGCTCCTTAGTGGGGATTAACGGCCGCACTATTGAGTACTTGTTCATGGGACCATCCTCATAATTAGACCAGTTCGTAAATTGTTAACCGAGGTGAAATCATGGTTCGGATCCCACGTTAAAATGTAGGTCCCTTAGTTGCCATTGGCTGTTGGGCTATTAATTAACAGTCCTATCTAAGGAATATGTTGGCCTTAGTCAGTAACAAGACTACAAGATCGTGCCACAATCATCCTTCACTCATCTGTCATTCATACTTGGCTTAAAATACCTACCTGGGTAGGTCGCCATTTCAACTAATGTATCTAATGTATCTAATGACCTAGGAGGCGGAAGCCAAGGTCATCCAGCAATGACAAGTCAGAGCTTTTTTACGGATGCCAAAGTTGGATGGTAACAAATCGGACGGTGACAAACCCGGACAGTAAAAGTGTTCGGATTCGTCGGGTGTTTCGCAGTCAACAAAACTGGAAGAAACAAGTGTCCGAGACAACCGCTGCCGACTTCCTCGCCATCCGTTTCTTAAACCCCTCCGGGATCCATCCCTGGGCTACCAAGGTTTCAAATTTTTGTCTTATAGAAGAATATAAATAAATCAACTGGTTCGGGAACAGCTGTGAGTGTTATAACTTATAATTGATCAGAAGCATATCAGCTGTTTGTGGATAATTTACTATGGATGAAAAGACTTTTTTCCATTGACTATGACAAATGCCTTCTGACCCGTATGAAAGACGGATGCAACCGCAAAGTAACACATTTTAAATAGGAGTTTTTGAAAAGGAAAATTGTATTGTGAAACATTCAATTAACTCTAAGCTAAGTATTTAGATAAACTTAGAAATAAATTTTAAAAAATAAAGCATAAAATAGGATAAGTGTTTTATATTTGAAAACTTTAAGATAGGCAAACTGAAGATCCTACACTGTGCTACCTACTCATTGTACATATTTTGAGAAGACAATGCATTCTCCTGCCTCAAAAAGTAATCACAGAGCATATCCTGGTATCGCTTTGCAGATGTAGTTGGACGTTGTGGCTGTGCTGGCTCGATGGGGGTCATCAGGTTATAAGGCTCAACATAACATCATTGCTATATCCTGGTTCAGTCATGACTTCGTCATTCATTCTTATAAAATTGTGAAGAATGCACAGAGATTTGACTATAATAGTCGCTTTTTGGGGTCCAAATTCTATCTGGCCCAAAAATACTCAGAATTTCTGCGCCATCATACCAAAAGCACACTCAACTACTTTTCTGGGTCGCGATAAGCGGAAATTGAATGCTCTTTTCTTCATGTATGGTCTAAGTATGTAGCTTTTCAATGGAAAAGCCTGATCTCCAATTGAATAAAGAGGGAAGGGTGGGCCAACGCTATTTGGCAAAGGTTGTGCTCCCGGGACATTTAGTTCATTGTTTTCCAAAGCCTGCTTGAAGCCACAAGAGTTTATCATTCCTCCATCTATTTCGTCCATAATCACCGACGCTGATCCAAATAAAAAAGCCATCAGCATTAACACGTGCCATCAAAACTAGAGAAAAAACCATGATAGTTATAAAAAGCAGACCCTAAATGGGGAGGACACTTAATACGTATATGTTTGCCATCAACACTTCCAATGCAATTCGGAATGCTCCATAACTGGTAAAACCAATCACTTATGTTCAACCACTCTTCGTTAGTGCATTGACATGTAATCAGAAACTAGCATGTCCCAGATAGCTTGTGCGGCATGTTCTACCACCTCACTGTCAGTTGAAACCCCACGAAAAAACTCAAATGCAAGATCGTTGATGTCATGCCAGTTGATAAATCTAGAACAGACAATTTTCAATTTATAAAATATTAGGTTTTATATTAACAATAAACTACATTTTAACTGATCACGTGTTGTTTAGACCCTCTTCTTTGGATTAAAGAAAAACCCTAGCCTATTACAATTCTGAAAAGTATGAAGAATAGGTGTAGTATAGAAACACATTCGCAAGGTAAATTTCAATAACTTTTTTTTATTATAAATAGATCACTTCTTACAAAATGTATCACTAACTAAACGTTTATATTAAGTGTTAGTAAATTAATTTAAATATGTAACGTTTGTAAATTTTTCAGCAACAGACTGCAAGAGCAAGTGGAAAAATATAAGAGGAGGCTATACAAGATATCTAAAGAGCCTCCATGCAACAGGAAGTGGGGCAAAGAAGCTATACTATTTATGGGATGTGCTGGTGTTCTTGTTACTGTACACGAAATCGAGACGCAGTCTGGAAATTTGCCTGGAAAAAAGAATGCTGAAGAAAGTGGTTCCGACGAGGCTACTGCAGCCGAAGATCAGCCTTCACCACCGCCGGTCCATTCTTTTGAGGAATCATTCACCACATCTGCTGCTGCTCCTGCTCAATATCATGATGCTTGTCAATCTGGTGCCCAAGGTGATCCCACTCCTACTGCTCAGATACCTTCTGCTGCTCCATCAATTACACCTTCGGTGTCATTGTCAGCATGGAGGAGTAGGAAAGCCAACACAAGAAGAGAAGACCCTCTGGAGAAGTGTGTGACAAATTATTTTAATAAGAAGGTCGCAGAAGAAAAATCCACTGAAAACAACCCCAATTTGGACTTTTTCAGAAGTTTGTTGCCAGACATTGCAAACTTTTCTTCTGCGAAGAAAAGGCAATATAAACGAAAGGCGGTTGAACGGTAGTTGGTTTGAAGGTGGTTGAGAATTCCTCTTTACTCCTTTGAAGAGTTTTTTGAAATCAAGCACAGCTGATTCACTACCTTAAAAGAATTGTACCTACATTTTATTTTGATTTATATTTCATTGTCAGCATGGAGGAGTAGGAAAGCCAACACAAGAAGAGAAGACCCTCTGGAGAAGTGTGTGACAAATTATTTTAATAAGAAGGTCGCAGAAGAAAAATCCACTGAAAACAACCCCAATTTGGACTTTTTCAGAAGTTTGTTGCCAGACATTGCAAACTTTTCTTCTGCGAAGAAAAGGCAATATAAACGAAAGGTGGTTGAACGGTAGTTGGTTTGAAGGTGGTTGAGAATTCCTCTTTACTCCTTTGAAGAGTTTTTTGAAATCAAGCACAGCTGATTCACCACCTTAAAAGAATTGTACCTACATTTTATTTTGATTTATATTTATGTTTATTTTATTTTAATGTATATTGATTTTTACTTAAGAAAGGAAACAGATGTAATTTGGAATTCTGTTAATTTATATTTAGTTAATCCTCTGACACTATTCTTGTACAATGTACATTTTGTGAAAAAAAATTTGATTGATTGATTGAACTAATAGACGAGCTCGCCGACGACAATCTCCCCCCGCAGCCACCCACCTACCGACTGTCGTCAACAGATGAAAGTACGAAAGATGACTTGGCTGATGGCGCAGAATACACCGAAGAATCTGGGTCCAGAAACACAACCATCCTTACTCCAGAAAACTGTGCCCTAATTCGCAACAAAGCAGCTCAAAATGCAGTGCTAAGAGTTGACAATAATTTTAGATTAGTTTACACCTCAAATGAAGGTGGACTTTTTTCCTCTCATAGAAATTTTATTGTTTTGAAACTCGTAAATGATTTTCAAAATTTAAATTTTTATTGATTACTAGCAGTTGCCCGTGGCTTCGCTCACGATAACAATTTTAACACCCGCTGCCTAAATAAAGATGGTGCCATATACTGAGTTTATTATTAAATAGATAAGGTACAAAAACTCTTGGTAACTTTAAAGTAGTACATATCACCTAAAAGAAAAAAGTCAACCATAAAACCATGATAAAAGGAACCAAACTATAAAAATCAGCTGTAGAGACCTATCTCTATGTGAAGCTTAAACCGCCTTCTTGATTAAATGAAAATTGACAATTTAATCGAAAGATCATCCATTTAATTATACAGAAAGATTTTAGACCGTTGAACCCACTGAAAAACCCAGAAAACCTTGAATTTTGAAAAACACGTTCTCAGCGGATGCTCACGCCGTATAGGAACGTCCATGAAAAGTTTCAAGGTTCTAAGTCAAGTTCAAGTAGTTTGGGCTGTGCGATGATAGGTCAGTGGTATTTGACAAATATAAAGTAGATATACTTTTATCAGCCAGAAAGATTTTTAGGAATCCGCTAAGAACGCAGGTCTACTGCGACGGAGTACTTAGAAATATTGCTGCCCCCCCCCCCCCCCGCACGAGGCATTTTTATTTGGCCTCTCTATACTACACATGCCAGCACATTCCAGCGCCCCCGCCGATAAAATCCCTAAGGGTGTCCCTGCCTGGGAAGGCTTATACTCAGTAGGCCTATCGTTGAATCTATGCTATTATAGGTGAATGTACCCAAGCGAGAATGAACGGGCTTTCATAGCTCTATTATAGTAGTCTGTGCTATTATATTGACCGTGCGTACTTAAGGTGCGTTTACACTATGTAGCAGAGCTATACAGGGTGATTGAAAAGTCTGGGTACGGCTTAATATTTTGAAAAATAATAAACGTAGACCTACAAAACTTGGAATCAAGTTATAAGGCATATAAATCTATCTTAACACATATCCAGTGATCCGCTACCTCCTCAGGGGGACGGCCCGCCAGGAGTCAGGAGAAAATCTTAAATGTAAGCATAGGTTGATATGCACATCAAATTAAAGGTCTATTTTTGTAGAATACAATGCCGCAAACCGCACTCAAAAAGGTTGACCCAGTACAAAATGGCAGCTGTTCAAAGATTCAAATAAATACCAATTTCTTTAAATACAAACAATTTTTATCATTTTTTATATCATTTTAAAGAGCTTTTTAAGCAAAGAAGAATGCCGCAAACCACATTCAAAAAGGACCATCCGTTAAAAAATTACGGTTGTTTAAAGATTTAATAAAAAAACAATTTTTATTAAATCTGAGCTACATATAGCTCTGCTACATAGTGTAAACGCGCCTTTAGTGAATCTTAAAGCAGTTTCCTGTTTCATGAAAGTTTATGTACGTAGAGTAGAAAATGCCTTGATTAAATGCCATCAAAGTATTTTCTAATGTTTTTAGGGTCTATTTTGAACAACAACAAAATAACATAGCCGTCCCGCAATTTTTTAAAAATGGATTACATTAGATCGTTCATTAACAGCTGTTATAAGGAAGGAAGGACTTTTAAGTAGCTCTAGTCAGTGTTTTATTTTATTTTTTACAGACAGCTGGTTTTACATTATATGAACTGTCTTGCTTTTAACATCTGTTTGAATTTAAACATTTCATCACTGATAATTCTGGCATAAGGATATTAATAATATGTGATCTTGAGAGGGTCTGTGCGCGGCCTTGGTCTGTGGTGAAGTCCGAGGGTCAGATCAGGATGAAAATATTGAAAATCCTGATAAATGTATAATGAATGGGAAAATATTAACTTTGTCTAGTACATGTCAATTGAAAAGAAATATTATAAACCAAAACATAAAACTGAATTAAATCATAAAACATCTGTAACGACGAATCCATCAGTGAAGGTAACTACCATCTGCTTGGAACGCTGAAAATGTAAACAAAACGTCATCCCCTTGAATTATGGGGAAATTCAGGGCCGCGACAAGGGCCATGCGGAACATGGGGCCGCATGGGGCGCCGTCAGGGAGAGGGCGCCGCGCCGCGCCGCCGAAACCAGCGCGGTGTTGAGTCCGCAGCGACGCCCGAGTAGCCTTTTAAAATAGTTCAATTTGATGACTTTTGTTGGCGCCCGGGGAGCATTTTACAATAATACATGAGTATACACATTTTACGAGCAATACATGAGTTTTGGAATCGTTTGCCGGTGCCTAAAGCCTTTTTAAAATTGGTCAACGTGAAAGATATTTGCCTTGGTGGCGATTTCCGGCGCTCGAGGAGCCCTTTCAGACTGTTTAAGAGCTTAATTAATGTTTTGGTGGCGTTTGCCGACGCCCTTTAAAACCTTTTAAAATTGCGCAACTTTGTCAAAATTTAATTTAAGTAGCATTTACCGGCACTTGTTGAGCACTTTTAAATGTTTAAAAGTGTTCATCATGTAATTTGGCGACTTCTGTTGGCAATCGGAGAGTATTTACAAATCATTCAATGTGCTAAACCGTTGTGGCCGTTTTTGAGGCGTTTTCCGAGGCCCGGAGCCCTTTTAAAATTAGCCAACGTGCGTAAAGTGAGTGTAGGAGGCGTTTACCGACGCCCGTGGATCCGTTTCAAACTATTCAAAGAGCAAAATGCCTTTTTTTTTGTTGGAGCACGTCGGGGCCCGTGGGGCCTTTTAAAATTGTTCAACTCGTAAAACTTACAATTTGGTGGCCGTTTACCCGCGCCCGTGGAGTTATATTATATTCAAATGATTCAAAGTGTAAAGTTTTAAATTTTTAAATTATTCACAAACCCAACAATTTACAATACAATTATTGTAGCTGCAATATTATTAAAACAAAATGGCTGTCAATTGCCCGCAGTGCAAAATCCCCAGCGGCGTCGGTGTGTGTGGAGCAAGACCTTTGAAATGAAATGAAATTAAATTTAAAATTTTATCTACAAAAGAAATTTAAAGATTCAAAATTAAGACCTGGAAACTGAAAACTTCTAGAAATAACTCTATTTCAACACTCTCCCACCGAACAACGAACAACTGTGTCATTTTTAGCCATTTAGTATATCATTTCTTATAATGGTCTAGTTTACCTGGATTAAAATGTTAACTAACGATCATGTTTTTAAGTTGAAGCAAGAAAAGCCCGATTAGCGGTGTGCCTTCTGTTTAAACATATCTAGTATACTGTATGCAAACGTTTAAATATGTAATAAATAAAATTCGAACGGAACAGCGCAGCATATCACGGAACGGTTCTGTGATGCAACATTTGGGCTCACGTCAGCTGTCACGGAACAGTTCCGTGATGCAAGGTTAAGCCAATGGGTTAAGTTGAAGCAAGAAAAGCCCGATTAGCGGTGTGCCTGCTGTTTAAACTTGGATCATTTTATTTGACTTAACATATCTAGTATACTGTATGCAAACGTTTAAATATGTAATAAATAAAATTCGACAAAGTACTTTCAGAATATTATTTTTTCGCAAATTATAGCTTTATTCACCCTGGGGGGGGTAGGCCCTAATTAACAACACACAAGTAAATGGGGCGCCAATGTAGGCCCTCGCATGTCCCAGAAAAATCCCTTGCCGCGGCCCTGGGGAAATTCAAAACAAACTTGGTCAAAATCAAATAAAACTCGGTTTTTAGAAGCATGCTATTTAATTTCAAAACGACGTATGCTAGTTTTAAGTGGTCTAAAGCCTTCTCATATGTGCATAAAACACAGGAAAAAAGTTTCAGCCATAACAGTACTCTAGTTTTTGCGTGAAAAGCGGTCTAAAGTGTGATGTTGAGCGTTACCAACACACATCATGACATAAATTGAGATAAGGCCTGATTCGGATTCTCTGACCTTCAAAACGCAAAAATAACCAAAAATTTCATTATTCTGAGCAATGTACAGACAAAACTCTAATTTTATTTATATAGATAATTTACTAAGGGGCGCTTTCCCCAAATCTGGTTTAAGTTAAACGCGTTTAAACTAAACTAAGTTTAATCGGACGTTTAAACTACGAATGACTTTCCCCAACGCATAGTTAAGATGGTTTAGTTTAACTACGATTTGTCTCAGCTGATTTAACAAATTGGGGTTTTCCTCTTGTTTTTCCTCATTTCTGCCAACTTGATATTGTATGTTTAACAGTTATCAATACTATAATAGAAACGATTTTGAATCATGGAACCTTGTTACTCTTCCCTTACAATCGTGGAGGAAACTAGGTTGTCTGTAATGGCGTCTAGGACCAAATTAGCTGTTCTTTTATGCTTTATGAAACGATTGGAAAATTTGAATTCATCCCTGTTTGTAAATTGGTTGGCCCGGTCTCTTATTTTCGTGGGACCTTTGGTTCTGGGAAACTATCTGTCAAAATATTCTTCAACTACTTCATTTAGTAGTGAAATTATATCATCCATATTAAATTAAGGTTAAATACCCCCGTTGCAGCAGTCCTACATACTCAGCGAATTTCAAGTGCATAAATAAATAATTTAAATGAAGTCTCGCATCAAGTAAAATCAATATTCATTCAAAAGAAAGCGTGCAAAAATACTCTCCTAGTGGCTTTTAAGATCAACAGGCTATAAAAAATAATAGCCTATACTTGGCACGAAAATGCAATGTTCAAAACTTCAAAACAGCTGGCTTTTCCAATTTAATCGTATGGGGAAATTACCAGCTGTTTAAGTTAAAAGAGTAAAAAATTTCATAAACATCATCAGTAAAAATCTGTATTCGCTATAGTACATTTATTTGACATATTTAGTTATCTGGCCTTTAAGTAAGCCATATGTCTGTATCCACCATGTGGCTTTGAATCAAACATCAGCTCACATGTTTTAATGTAAACAAAGCAGACGTTTTAGATCCCAATGCTACTTCCCAATGCTACTTAAATGGCAGTTATTTTATGTTATTTTTTGTTATCTAGCTAACTTTAAGAAATTGCAGTACTTTTCCTGAGTCCCTGACATTAAAACATTTAATTTGAGCCCTGTTCCCTCATCCTGTGATTTGCCAAATGCCCACAATTGGTATTCAAAAATAAATTATTCTTCATAAGATTAGTATGGAAAAATGCAGGTTTGCTGCCACAGAAATTTGAAAATGAGGTATTATATGCTACAATCCAATATATCTAAACTATATAAAGCCACATAACATGTTTTATCAAGATATGCTGAGGAATAAGAAAGCTATCCAATTGCATTTACCTCTCATAAGGTTAACATTGGGAAAGAGAGTACACAGGTTTGCTGCCTCAGGAATTTGATGATTTGGATATTTTAAGCCATAATCAAGTAGATATTAACTGTATGAATCCTCATGCCATTTCTTATCAGTATATTTTGAGAAATGAGCGAACTACACACCTTATTTTATTACCCATAAGGTTAGCATGTAGAATGAGTATGCAGGTTTGCTGCAACAGGTATGTTAAAACTGGTTAGTTTTAATTCATTATTTAGTATATCTTAACTAGAAGAAGCCATATACCAAGTTTTGTCAAGAAATGTTAAAAAATAAGTAAGATATAGAATTTTTTTATTTCCCATAAGGATAACATGGGGAATGATTATGCAGGTTTGCTGCCACAAAAATTGAAATTTCGGGGATTTTTGACTAAAATACATTATATCTCATCTAGATGAAGCCACAAACCAAGTTTAATTAAGATATGTTGAGAAATGAGCGAGATATAGAATTTTACTTATTCCCCATAAGGTTAACATTGGGACAACGTACTGTGTTTACCACTTTCAATATCTCGGTAACCAATGGACATAGAGCAATGATTCAAAATACTAAATTGTTTGTTTTTTTGAGGCGAATCCAATGGTGCCAACAAAAATTTGATTGATTTCATTTTTTTATGTAAAAACCCCAAAAAACTCATTTTTGGGGGGGTTATTCCCCCTTTACCCCCCGTTCCGATAGTCCGATCGGGCTGGTTTACGAACTTGTCCAATCGATCACCACTTTACATGTCTGTACCAAATTTCATTAAGATCGGACCATATTTATGGCCGCTATCGTGCTCACAGACACATATATATATAGATAGATAGATAGATAGATAGATAGATAGATAGATAGATAGATATATATATATATATATATATATAAATTCGAACGAATGGGTTTTTTGCTTCTGGTGGCCCCAAAACGAAAAGTTATCATGGTCTCGGGCTTAGGTCTTACCATGAGACCTACGGTAATAGCTTCTTCCCTATAGGGGAAATTCGCTAAAACTGAAAGATCGTTTAGTTAAATTCAATTAATGGTTAAATTTAATAGATAAAATTAAAAAATTGCCCGTGAAAAAACAAAATAAAAAATAACAAAATAGAGTAGGCCTAATACAAATTTAAAGTAACCTGGAATGGAGGTTACTTAATAACGGAGCTATTTTTACGAACGTCGTAGCAAAGCCCAAATTATTTTCCATTCATAAAAATCTTATTTGTTAAGTAAACAAGAATAGTTTACATTGTCAAACAGCAGTTCTACTTCTCTGTGCAAAAGATCTTTCTCTATGTCCTTCAGTTAAACCATACTTCTCATCTGAACTGTGTGGGATAAATTAAATTAAGTTTAAACGGAGATTTTTTTGGAGAAAGTGAATCCGTGGGTTGAACTAGCGTTTAAACTAGATTCGGAGTTAAACGAGATTTGGGGAAAGCGCCCCTAAAATTGTACATGATCTAGTTAATTGTTTGTGCTATTTTCAGTGGAATTTAACTACCTCAGAATACTTTGATTTTAGTTTATGTGCCAACTGCCACATAAATGAAACATAAATAATTTTGATTCCTTCATTGTTAACCATTTTCGCGTAGAAATGAAAATGGATTTACACGGGCTGATTTGGTGTGTGAGCGGACAAGTAGGTTTTTTTATCACTCGCCCCTTTTTTAACCAATCCGATTTCATTGATTAATTACATTGGGTGAGTCAAACGGACAACCGTGGTCAAAGGGTGTGAGGTGAGCAACTCGCCAGTCTGACTCGCCCGCCAACTGGATCCGTGAATATCCGCCCTAACTTTTCCATTCAATTGTTATAAATTAGTTTCCTATGAATTAAACTATCTTGTGGTGTAGGTTGGATTTTGAGGACTTAGAATTTTCATAGGCCAAGCTTACTGTCGGACCGCTTTCCTGTGTTTGAAGAATTACAAGATTTAAACAACTACGATAGAGAATAAAAAAAATATATAAAAGACGGGATGAACCGTCGGTGGGATGGATCATACTATATGGTCAAATACTGAATTAGACATTATAACAACACAATTATTAGGATCAAAATAGTATATGAGAGTATTGTACCTTAAAAAAAAGTTGTCTTTCCTCCACACCCACAGCTAACCAATAGCTTTTGTCGGATTGTACAATAACTTTTCTTTTTTTCACAAAGAATTTTTAAAGTTTCTTTTTTAATCCGGTAGCAGCGCTAGAATAACATATCATCAAGCTCTAACTTTTCCTTTACCACAAATTGACTTGCATTTTGAACGTAACTTAACCAAAATGGGCGAACCCAATCCCGAAGTAATATTCCGATTCTTCGCTTTCTTCTTCGTTTAATAATAACAGCTAAGAGTAAAAACAACTCGTCGTCATCCATGTTTATACAGAACTGAAATGGTGATCAGATGATCAAGTCGCGTCGCACCGCGAGGCTCTACTCCAGTGTGAAACCACTCTCAGTGGATGGTTCTGGCGGGGCAAATGCAGCGTGGCGCCGCCTGGCAGCCGGGCCACGCCACGCCACTCTGGTGTGTGGTGGGCCTTACTCATTGTTACAAGAATTTTGAGAGTAAAAATTTTTTAAATATGTTATCTTCAATGACATAATTAAGTTTTTTCTGCTTTTAAACTCATCAGCTTTCAATTATTGTATTTTCTGAAAATTTTACCCAAGTAGCTACTTATATTGTCTCTTTATAAACTTGTGTTTTGTTTTGAATACTACCTAGACTGGTTTATTTTAGGATTGTAATACTGTTGAGCAATAATAATAATCCTTTACTGTCACATAACATCTTTTTACTAATTGTCAGCTTACAATTTAAGACTGGTCACATTGTCAAGTAACATATATATAAAATAAAAGGGCATTAGTTAACTTACAAACTATACAGAGTCATAAATCTTGTTTCATCACATTACAGTAAGAATTCATCATGCAAAAAGTTGTCTATTGAATAATGCATTTTATTTATTAAAAATTCTTTCAATTTGACGTTAAATTTCTTTGTTTTGTCAATTAATTTCAATTCATAGGGGAGCTTATTAAAGAATTTTATTCTCATATAAAAAGGCAATTCTCTGTTAAAATTTTATCCGTGTATTGGAAATAAAAATCATTTTTCCGCCTTGTACCGTAATTGTGTTTTTGCTGGTTTGTAATTTAATGACAGTTCTTTTTTATCTAAATTTAACATTTAAAAATATATATTGACGGCACTGTTAGCAGGTTTAGTTTTTTAAATATTGGTTTACATGAAGCTTCTTTTCTTGAAAAAATAAAATGCACAATTTTTTTTTAATTTCTAAAATATTCTTTGAACCACTTGATTTTCCTCGAAATTCTACTCATTTACTCCATAAAAAATCAACGTAAAATAGTGAGTAATAAACAATTATTCTAGTTTTAAGATCAATAGTATCTCTTAAAACCAGCATTTGAAAGCAACAGATATTTAAAAGTTTAGACAATTTTTCAATATAAAAATAATGAAAATAAAAAATAAAATTTCTATGATAACTTATGGTCCAGCGTGATTCCTAACAAATCACAAGATGTTGTTACTGCTATTTCTTGGTTATTGAAGTCTATTATAAACAGTTCTTTATTCTGATACGTATTCAATTTGATTATGTTAGTCTTGGTATCCATGCTCAAACCATTTGCCTCGAACCATGATGATAGCTATTGAAGACTGTTCTTTATGGATTCTGAAAGTAATGAGTTGTACTTGGCCTTTACTACTTAAGTTGTATCATATGCATATGAGATTAAAGAAAAATCAATATTTTTTGGTCGATCGTTTATGTAAATTACAAAAAGGAGTGAACCTAAAATGACCCCTGTGCACACCATTTCCTGCAATAATGATATTGATTTGGTATTTTTTTGTTAACCCTCCATTACACGCGCGGCTAATAGTTACACCAGTTTACCCGCTTGGACTAACAGTCCGCACTTTACATTTTGGTGAATTTAAACCGTAAACTAATCAGTAACTAACTTAAAACACAAAGTACTAAACAGTAACAAATTTATATATATTAATATGATGAAGTAATCAGTAATGTGTGTTGGGAAAGTAACAAGTGTGGAGTACTAGTCCGCTCTTCACAGAACACGAACGAACGCCGTGTTTCATGGGACACGTAAGAACACCTACGGAGTGGGACTCAGCGCTTCATGGGACACGAAAGAACGCCTGCGGAGTATGAGTCCGCTCCTAACTTTACGCCCTCGTAGCTCAGGGCCAGCTGATGCTAAGACGGTCAAACCCCCACCATTGTCCTTAGGAAGGTAGTGGGGAAAGGTACATGGCGCGTCACTTCATTTGCTCGCGGATTCACATATTTCGGCACGCTTTTTCAAATGTGCGGACTCTGAGTCCGTGGCGCGTGTACTGGAGGGTTTAAATGACTGTTATTTGCTGTCTTTTAAAAATATAAGATTGTAACCAAGACAAAGCTTGTGGAGAGAAATTATAATATTTAAGTTTTTCTAATAAAATGTTGTGACAGAGACTAATTTGATTTATATATATTTGTCATAGGCTGTTGATGAACTAAACTTCTCAAAGGCATATGCAAACATGTGCAAAATCTGCTCAAAATTAGAAGTTTCCAAAATGGAGAACGGCCAGGAGCAGAAAATTAACTTCCGCAAAATCCTTATTACAAGATGTCAGATTGAGTTTGAAAGTAATAAATCATCAGAGCTTGATGCAGCAAAATGGTTAGAAGAAATCAAGAACTGCAAGGACCCTGTAAGTAGTTTTAAGTTTAATTAATTTTTATGTCATGTTATCAATAAATTAGAGTAGGATTCACGTAAGTTGACCAACACATGTTGTAACGGTATTTTATTTTGAGTGTAACGTAATGTTCAGTTTATTTTATTGTTAGCGGCGCAGAGCGCTTGAAGCAGACCGGTTTAGTTGGATTTCCCAGTTACGCACACCCGCTCTCTCTCTAGCCGACACTACTACCCCGTGCGGCGGAGTGGGGACGGTAGAGGTCGGAGGGGAACTGGCGCATGCGCTGTAGCGACTGCCTCGACGAGTCCCCAGACGGCTGGGCCCTCGCTCACTCTTCTCTGGACCTCCGAACCGATAACATTCGAGCTCCCAAGCACGGCGAATTACACGGTAGGCCATATTCGGACTTATGATTTTTTGGTTGGACTTGGATTTAGGAAGTTTTTTGTGAAGGCCTAACCGATTTGTACGATCTTTAATCTGATCTAAGTTTATATACCCAGTATTTCCAGTTGCTGGTGAAGCAACCTGGGTTAACACTTTGAACCCTGGGCGCTAAAATCTCTTTTTACGTGCGTTACTGGCCAATTTTGGGGTTCAAATTAAAATTCGTAGCTTAATACATACATTTGTTACCAATATAAATTATATATCAAAACAAAGAGAAAAATATAACCTTTCAAATGATATAGATTTTATTACAGTTACAACAAACAAAAATTTTAGGATTCCACGTAAAACGGACATAAAAAAATGAAGAAAACAAAATTGCGACGGTAGTCACGTACATCACTCATATCAAATATAACTCTCATATTTTACACTAAACATGACAAAAACATTACGTAATAAATTAATAACAAATCTTATAACTAACTCAGACTCAAAACACTTGTAAATATAAGTAAAATCACACTTTATTGGACGCCGACACAAACGTAAACAAAGTCAGCCATTACTGCAGACAACAAAGCGTCGTCAGCCGGTGACGCAAAGGATCAGCTGTAGACATTGGATTTATTTTTCTGCTGCTAAATAGATGGCTTTTTCGAGACCTTTGGATACTATAATCAATGCCAGATGATCAAGGAAGAGTTCCCAAGCAACGATTAGCGAAAATACGTCGAATATACGTTGCTATGGAATTTAATTTCGCGGCCCGACCTATACTCGGGCTTCGTACACGGCGACATACGCCATGCCCCTAGCTATACTCGGGCTTAGGGTTCAAAGTGTTAATAATAATTATTCCGTCCGACCGGTAAACTTATTTGCATAAACCAGGTATTTTCAAACTCAAACTCAAAATTTCTTTATTCACAATATGTAAACATGGTACATGAAAATAGCGTCAGTAAACTTAACCTAAAGGTGGAAAATACAACTAACCCTACAATTTATAAAATTCATCAAATGAGTACAATGCGTTCTCTGATAAATAATTTTTAACATCATTTTTAAATCTATCAATATCACTTTCTGACTTTAAATTATTTGGTAGATTCCTAAAAAATTTTGTCCCAATATGTGTTGGTTTCTTATTATAAAATTCCAATTTATGTTGAGCGGGTACAATGATATCCCTGTTCCGTGTGTTATACGGGTGAAGTTTTACAGTTTCTTCATTTGATTGGTTTGATTTTATAAATATTAACAGAGTATCATAAATATATTGTCCATACACAGTTAGTATTCTTAAATTTTTGAAATAATCCCTTGCCGATTGGTCAGGCCTTAATTTAAAAATGATCCTAATTGCTTTTTTTTGTTTTTTCAAAATTTCATCAAGATTATCTTTTTTTGTAGCCCCATACAGTGCCAAGCCGAATGAAATATGTGAATGGATATGGGCATGGTATATCATTTTCAAAGTGTTAATATCATTGCATAATATCGACATTCTGCGCAAGGCATAAATTCCAGAATTTATTTTAGAAAGAACTTTTTGTACATGATTATTCCAATTTAAATTATCAATCTCCAATCCTAAAAAACCTGTTGTTTTTTCTATCTCTATTTTCTCAGAGTCAATTGAGATGGTTGGTTCAAGATTCCTTTTACATTGGGAAGTCTTGAATGAGATAAAATTAGTCTTTGACGGATTTAACTTTAGGTTATGGTTGTCAAAAAATTCTTTTATGTTTGCCAGTTCTATAAAAGAAGAAATTTCTACGTCCTGAACAGTTTGACCTGATACTTTAAGATTGGAATCATCAGCATAAAGAATAAGGCTGTTTTGTGGTGTTTTTGAAAAAGACTGTACTACATTATTTATGTAGCAAATAAATAGCAGGGGGCCCAAGACTGACCCCTGGGGGACCCCTTGCCTTATTAATTTTAGATCTGATTTTACATTGTAAATTTTATTGTTTTGCTTATGCCTTAGTTGAACATATTGGAGCCTCCCTGATAAGTATGATTGAAACCATTTTAAAGAATTTTTTTCTATGTTTAATTTTTCTAATTTTTGTAAAAGAATGGAGTGGTCAACAGTATCAAATGCTTTTGTCAAATCCATAAAAATCCCAACACACACTTCGCCTTTATCAATTGATTCAATGATCGATTCTATAAAACTCACTGCAGCAGTAACAACAGATTTTCCAGAACGGAAACCGTGTTGATTACTATTTATTAGATTATATGTTTCCAAATATTCTACTAATTGGTTAAAAACAATTTTTTCGTAAATTTTTGAGATCACTGGTAGCAAGGTTATGGGATGATAATTCGAAGGATCTTTCCGATCGTTTTTTTATGTATGGGTACAACTTTAGAAATTTTTAACTGATCGGGAAAACAACCAGTGACAAATGAGGAATTAATAAGGTGAGATAACACCTCACTTAGTTCAGATTTTGCTGCTTTTATAATAGTGATAGGGATACAGTAGACCCCCTCTTAACCGACCCTGACGGGACCGGACCTAGGTCGGATAACATAAAAGGTCGGTTAAAACAGGTAATCCTCTAAACACCTAAAAATAAAAGCTTTATTAATTTAAAAGTATATTAACATCATTATAAAGCTGCTCGTGGATTATTTAGTAAATAAACCATGATTATCAGCCTTTTTTCGGAATAATTTCTGTAGAAATGTCACACATAACCCAAAACGCGGTCAAAACAAAACATTTCAATAAAGTATTAGACGTGGCTATAAAATTTTCTTATATTAACACCTTTAAATTACATTTTCAAATTTTTTACAAATATTTAGTAATGCAGTATTGATTGCCTGAAACAATGTTAAGAAACAAGCAACCATATCATTACGAGTCAGGCAGCAGTTGATTCACAAAAACTTTGACCTTCAAGTCGTCGACTCCCTCTCCCCCACCCCCACAAGGTGCGTGTTGTTGTTTACTCTACTGATAATGGATGAGATAATGATGTCCGGATATGAAAACAAAAACTCACAGACCTTTATCGTACTACACTAAAAACATTTACTGTAAGTTTTAATAAATTAATGAATGCTTTATTTTTTTAAATTATATTGTAAGGCTTGCCCTGATTTTATTTACAGTAACGTAAATAAAATATTGTAGCTTGTAAAAATGTTTACATACCAAATTTTTGTACTGTCGATCCCGCTGTTCTGCTACGGTATGACACATTAAATGTAAGCCTCTAGGAAACTCAATAAACAACCCATTTCATTTCAAACACTCTAATATTGAATAAAAACACACAAACAAATTAAATAGATGATTTAAGATTAAATTAAAAGTTATCAATCCCTACTTCCCAGGAGATTACTTGAAAAAGTCAGTAATTTTTTTCTGTTTTTCATTTTCTAAGGTTTGCTTGAATGCATAGTCTCGCCATTTTTTAATAAACATTACATCTGCTGCACTTGATACTTTTTGTTGTTCGATATAACTTGCTGCTAGAGAAAATGCTTTTCGCGCCTCGGAGTGACTAATTTTGGGTTCTTGGTCTAACTCTTCGACTTCCTCTTCTTCCTCCTCAATGTTCTCTTGACGAGTGACTGCCATAACAATTTCTTCGTCTGTTAGCATATCATTTTCCAGCTCGTCGTCAGCATGAATAATCCATTGTTGAACGTCTTCTGCTTCTACGCTATCACCATTGGGCAGTTTTCGAAGGTCATCCAATAGTAACTGTTCGCTCGGGTCGTTTTCTTGTTGCCGAACGTCTGCCGAGGGATTATCAGCTTTGTTGTTTGACACAGCTTCTTCCACTTCAGGCCACAATTTTCTCCATGACTTCACTATTGTGGTGCTTTGAAGTTCATCGTACGACTTTGCCACCATGTAAATGACGTCCTTTATGTTGATTGTCTTTAAGACATCAATAAGTCCTCTACCGTGAAATTCCATCCTATTCAAAATTTCAGTAAGCAACATCTTCTTGTATCGTCTCTTGAAGCTCTCTATAACTCCTTGATCCATGGGTTGGACAATACTAGTTACGTTAGGGGGCAGAAAATAGCATTTTATTCCACTTTCTTCTTCGCATTCAATACCTTCAACATGCGTAGAAGCGTTATCCAAAACCAAAATTGCCTTGATTGGCATTTTAAGCTGGTCAAATGCTTCCTAACGCCGGGAACAAATTCGTTGATGAACCAGTCCTTGAAAATATATTCTTCCATCCAAGCAGATCGTTGTGCTTTGTAACAAACTGGAAGAGCATTAATGTTTATGTTCTTGAATGCTCTTGGCTTTTGACACTTGCCAATGACGAGAGGAGGTAGTTTATGGGTACCGGCAGCGTTAGAACACAGTGCGACTGTAACCCTCTCTTTATTCATTTTGAATCCAGCGGCCGATTTTTCATTGCCTGCTGCGAATGTTTTGTCCGGCAAACGTTTAAAATTCAGTCCGGTCTCATCCATATTGTAAATTTGTTCTGGATGCAAGCCCTCTTTCTCAACGTACTCCTTGAATTTGGTAGAAAATTCACGAGCTCCAGTAGGATCTGCCGATAGTTTTTCACCACATACAGATAAAAAATGGACGCCATGTCTTTTTTTCCACCTGTCGAACCAGCCGTTGCTGGCAACGAAATTGCCGCCGCTTTCAATCTTGGAATGGAGCATGATTGCTTTTTCTTTTAAAATAGGGCCGCTTATTGGGGTTCCTTTGCGCCTCTCTTGGGTAAACCACAACCACAAAGCGTCATCTACAAGATCATTTGTTGGTTTTTTTAATGTATGCCGGAATGCCAACGCTTTATCCGATTCGATTTGAGTACAAAAATCTTGTATGGATTTCCTGTTACGGCGCCAGTCTTTAACTGTACTCCCAGTTCGTCGCTAATTTGTTTCACTGATGCACCTTTGTCAAGACGATCCAATGCACTTAGTTTCTGTTCCATAGTAACAACGTTCCGTTTTCGTTTCACAGATGCCATTTTTATGTTTAGGAAACCTAAGACTGAATAAAATTTAAAACACTGTACTAAAATACTGTTGTTTTAAATCAATTAAACGGTCAAACACGCACTTCAACGCACCTTACGATTAACTTTGCCGCACTGCACTGAACAGATGTTCACGCTACAATCGACTATGAGCAACTGTCATTGCACTATTTTTGAATAAATTCAAAATACTTTAACCCATAACAACCTGTAGAGTTGAGCGTATTCCGTTCCCATCGCCGGGTATGGGAACGGAAACGCCGCGATTCCTAGAAAAGGGCGGTTAAACCGAGCTGTTCTCGAAACAGGGTCGGTTAAAACGATCTTTAATATTTCACCAGCAAGGGCGGATAATCCGAGGGGCGGTTAAAACGAGGTCGGTTAAGAGAGGGTCTACTGTACCATCATACCCGCATGAAAATTTGTTTGAAAATGAACTTATTACTCTTTCTACCTCTTGCTTACTAGTGTGTCTAAATCTAAAATAAGGGTTTACAAACAAAGTGTTTACTGATGAAAAATGGTCTGTTACATCACTAACAATATTACTCCCATCTGATCTACTATCGTTACTACCCTTGGCAATGTTAACAAAGAATTTGTTAAATATATTACACCTGGGTCAATAATAATTATTCCGTGCGACTGATAAATCGGTTTAAATGCCCAGTACTTTTGGTGTTACTGTTAAAGCAACCTGGGCCTTGTAGTCTCGTTCGAAGTTAGCTAACGATACCCTTATCAACCCAGTATTTTCTAGTTGCTGTTGAAGCAACCTGGGTCGTTAGTTATTCCTTGTGGTCAGGTCTTTTTGGTTAATTTTCCCAGTATCGCAGTTGCTGTTAAAGCAACCTGGGTAATTAACGTTTCGTACTAGCCGAGACGCATAATCGAATACTCATAGGCGAGTGACCTTTTTTTTCGAAGTTAGCTAATGGTACCCGCGTTCACTCAGTATTTTCTAGTTGCTGGTGAAGCAACCTGGGTCGTTAGTTATTCCATGCGGCCAGGTCTTTTGGGTTCATTTTCCCAGTATCGCAGTTGCTGTTGAAGCAACCTGGGTAAATAATATTTCGCACTAGCCGGGACGCATAATCGAATACTCAGCGGCGAGTGACCTTTTTACGGAGATAACGAACGGTTCTCTCCTCGATAACCCAGCTTTTTACCGTTGCCGAGCAGGCAACCTGGGTTGGTTGGTTTGCGGTGTTATCCCAGTAACACACAGTTGCTGAATCAAGCAACCTGGGACGGTATAGTGCTGTGAGCTAAGGAATCGACACTCGTTTAAAAGTTGACCCAGTTTTCTGTGTTGCTGTTGAAGCAACCTGGGCCAATCCCGCCCCGGTTTGTGCTACCCGGTTGGTCCCAGTAACGCTCTGTTGCTGATAAAGCAACCTGGGACCTGTCCCGTAAGTATTGGGGAAATAGCCTAGGTTCACCGGAGAGAAAGGTTAGCTTAACGCCGAGTTGCTGCTAAAGTAACCGGTAATCCGAGTGCCGTATTTTCGACCCGATAGTCCCTATTTGAACTGTCCGACCTTTTTATATTTTTCTTTAGGGATTTCCCTATCGCTCCCAGTAACGGGCAGTTGCTGTATAAAGCAACCTGGGAGTACCGATTGGCTTTCTAACGGAGTTTGGCAATGATGAAACACTAATGCTATAGAGGCGACCCGACAACTGAGCCAAACTCTGAAACCACGTGAAATTGACCCGACTCTAACCTTGGCTCCCTCTGAGCTCATACGAACCAAACAAATTTAATATGCTGACGTATTCCTCGTGTGGGATATTCCCACACGAGTGGTGGGAAATAGCATGACATGCATTGACCACATTTTTATTAAACACTATGACTTCAACACGTTACGAACTGCGGTGGTGGGGACGGAGATTACAGACCACTACAGTATATGTTTACAAATTGACTATGCACTAATGTCACGACGAACCTTTCAAAACACGAACTCCTACATAGATACAAAATTGCTCAGTGCTTATATTAAAGATATTGACTGGGCAGTAACCTTAAATATTCAAAACGTCAATGAATGTTCAAAAAACATGTTCGAAAAAATTCAGGAATGTGTAGCTAAATCAACTAAACAGTCCAACAATTCTAATACAAGATTTAAGAAATTAAAGCCCTGGATATCTCATGATCTAATACGTAAAATAAGAGAAAGAGATAAATTAAGCAAAACCATTAAAAAACAACCTTTTAATACAGATTTAAAGAATCTTTTTCATGCAATGAAAAATGAATTAAAACTAGAAATAAAATTAGCCAAAAATCAGTACTATAAGAGTAAAGTCTTAGAATCAAAAAATAATCCCAAAAAGTTTTGGAGTGTTCTTAATGAACTGGCGGGTAGGGGTGTAAAAAAAGACATTTTTCCTCTCACATTATTTACTGCAAACAGACCTAACACCGATTCTGACATCGACATGAGACAGCAGGTGGCCGACGAATTTAATAATTATTTTTCCCATGTTGGACCAGAGTTAGCAGCAGCGATAGATTCGGGCGGGCCACCTGTTGTTGACGATGCTGACTACGCTATCAATTCCGTCCTCACTCTGCGCACTGTGACTGAACAAGAACTGTTTCACTATGTGACTAATCTACGAGGGGGCTCAGCTCCGGGGTATGATTGTGTATCAGCTGCTTTACTGAAAGAAAACTGGGAGACTTTAAGACGTCCACTCTTACACATAATTAATATGAGCATCCGTAGCGGTGAGTTCCCCAATGCATTTAAAATTGCTAAGGTTGTTCCCCTCTACAAGACGGGAGACGTCACAAATTCCTCCAATTTTAGGCCGATATCGTTGTTGAGTGTGTTTACCAAGATCCTTGAAAAAATAGTCAAAGACCAATTAAATGAATATTTGAACGAACATAGAATTTTAACTTCTCGGCAATTTGGCTTTAGAAAGTCAACAAATATAAATGACGCATTGTTTGAGGTGAATAAAGATATTAATACAGCAATTAATGAAGGTAATCGTGTAATGCTAGTATTTTTTGATTTAGCAAAAGCATTTGACTCGGTAGACAGAGCAATCCTTCTCAAAAAATTGGAATTCATTGGCATTAAAGAATCGGCTTTGCAGTGGTTTGAATCTTACTTTCAAGATAGGAAACAGTTTGTCACAATTAACGGTGTCAGTGGTAATTTAGAACGTGTAGATTACGGGGTGGTTCAAGGTAGTACGCTGGGGCCTTTGTTATTTTTAATATACATAAACAATCTTGTTAAATTAGACATAAAGGGCAAATTCTATCTCTTTGCGGATGACACATTGGTAATGTTCAAAGGGAAAGATTGGAATTCAGTTTTTGCGGATGCTGAAAGAGATATATCTAGAATTAAAAAATGGTTTGATCAAAATGTTCTCACCCTTAACGTAGGAAAAACTAAATTTATGCCAATTTCTTTAAGATCATCTGGGGACGCACTTAACAACGATCTGAAAATTCATTCATGTGGAATGTTTCCTTATGACGCATGCAATTGCCCCGCGATCGAAAGGGTCCAACAATACAAATATTTGGGAGTGATATTTGATTCTAAACTTTCGTGGACAGATCATATTGCTTATTTAAATAAAAAACTGAGAAAATTCATTTTTGCTTTTTATCAATTACGCCAAGTTCTAGACTTCAGAGAAATTAGAATCGCATATTTTGGGTACGTCCAGTCTGTCTTGGAGGGGGGAATAATTGCCTGGGGCTGTGCATATTACAGCATTCTGCAACCATTAATGATTACACAGAAGGCCATAATTAAAGCAGCCCTGGGCAAGCGTCGTCGCTACCCTACGGATGATCTGTTTAATGAAATGAATGTACTTAATATCAGACAACTTTTCACCAGGACTTTAACTATGTACATTCATAAACACTCTGATGACATTTTTGAACGCGTGACTCATGACTATAGAACACGAACAGCACTTGGGCAAGGAATACGCATACCAAGACTAACGAGGACATTTTCAACAACAAACTGCTATTACTTGGCCCATCACTTATACAACAATCTTCCTCGACATTTACGGAATAATCAAGACTCAGTCATGCTTTACAAAAAACACATATTGCAATGGCTTACTATTACTGGAAGAGAAGGTGTAGAAAGACTGTTTGTATCAACTTATAGACAATGACAATGCAGCTGATATGAAAATCGAGGAACGTGTGTGGGTATGCGAGAGCAATTGGTGTGCATTTGTGCGTGCGTATGAGCGTGTGTATGTGTGCGTGCGAGGTGTGTGTATGGACGAGTTCGATTGAGCGTGTGTTTGTGTGTGTGTATGTGTGTGTGTGTGTGTGTGTGTGTGTGTGTGTGTGTGTGTGTGTGTGTGTGTGTGTGTGTGTGTGTGTGTGTGTGTGTATTTGTTGCTGTCTCACTGTTGTGAATTACAACGGTGAGGAATTTGGTCCGTCCGTCCGTCCGTCAACGTTGTACTTTTTTCATTTTTATCTCTTTTTTTACCTTTCTGCCACATTCATTCATTCCATAAAATTGTTTGTCTTTGTTTAACCTGAACGTCCACCTGTCTCCTTCAGTCAATTTCAGTCGATTTAAATTATTAATTTGTATCTTTCCAATTCGCAATAAACATATACAATATTAATTAATTAAAGCATTTTTTATGGTAAATGATGACTCATCCCCACGCACGGGTTTTCTATGTGGGGATTAATTTCGCTAACAACATAAGAGTTAATTTAAGATTAGGCTAAGATGCAATGCATCTAAAATGTATGTAATAACTCTGTAAATTATTGTAAACTTTAAAGCGAAATAAATAATTTTTGATTTGATTTGATTTGTATTAATATTTCACACCTCTGAAAAATACGACACAATGTTCTTATTATCTCATCAAAAATTTTTATACAAGTCACATTGAAAACATTGTTGGTTTCACATGGTGTTTGTTTACATTTTCCCAGAACTGTCAAATCGCCACATTGAGTTTGTTTACAATATTGTTTTGTTGTCATTCGTGGTAATCTTATAGGTTATAGAATGTTTACAATATCACCTATTTTTGGAATTTTCTATTTTTATTCAACCTTTTTACATAGCGGGAAAGTTTAAATTGATTCTATTTTTTATTGACATTTATTTTAATTTGTTTAGCTGCTTGTTTATTTTTTCCTAGACCAATTTTGAAAAGTTTTTAATGCAATGTGAAACAGTCTTTCTTGTCTGACTTGCAGCAAGTAGTACACTCGACTATTTTTCTTTATACATATTATCCAATAATAAAGTCTGAGACTATTAATCATGCCGCATCCATGACACACCCTCTTTGTGTTAATACATACTTAATTTGAAAAAGCTCATCAGTAGTTTAGTTTCGCAAGAGGACTTCCAGTTGCAATATTGTATCAGAACTTCACCTTTACTGCAAGTGCTATACTAAAACAGATGTTCCTTAGCTATGTTTTCAGCACAGCTGGATTTTATGCTTAGGTTCGTAAGAAGGCAATAGTTTGTTTACTTTCGTTTTGGCCAACTTAGGTGACTCCTACTCTACATCAGTTATCAATAAATGACATCAACTTTCAAAATTAATCTCAATTTTCATTAATTTTGATTGGGTACATTTTTTTGAATTAGGCAGTTTCTTATAATCTTAATTACTATTAATATATCTCAATTGTTATTAATTTTGTGAAGATTCCTTATTTTAGTTTAGGCAATTTCTTTAAATATTACAAATTAATTTTTTCTAGGAACAGAAGAAAGAACTGCATTTGCAGTACGAAGAAATAGAATGGAAAAAACGAAGAAAGTCAGTCGGAAATATTAGGTAACTATTCCCTGATGACCTTCTTTCATACTTAAACAAATGCACTTTCTTGCTGGGGTTTTCTTAATTGAGATTACCCTAAAACTCAAAAGTGCAATAGCAATTGGAGCGAACGTCTTAGTTTGTTTCTTATTTCAATCAATTCTTTGATTGCTCTGGACATAGTTTACTTTAACACATTCGCAGCGAGTGTCCCGATATTGGGACATGCGCAGTGATTCTTGGATGTGTGTGTCCCTCTCTCGGGCTCGAGGTTGACACAAAAGCAGCTGCGTGGCGGCTAGTGAACAACTTGAAGCATTGGTATCGGCTATGCCCCCTCTACAGTAACCCCACCCACCTGCCACACCATCCGTTTCGCGGTCCGGTTGCGCCTAATTTTTAGCGGGCTTTTATTTTGCGCTTGTGTTACTGACGTATTTTGAGGCGGATTTCTGGTGTTGTTATTGATGTGCAATATTGAAGTGTACTTTTCTCTCATTGTTTTTATTATAACATAGCAGGTTCATTGAAAAATACATAAAATTATGACCTACTGGAATTACTGGATGATTTGAATGTCAGTGACTAGGGGTGTGCGATGCAGCAAATTTTTTTCGATTCGATGCTTCGATGCGATTCATAGAATTTCGATTCGATGCAGTGCGGCGTTATTTGCTGTTAAGAGTTATTTACAGCTTGCATTACTGTAATGGATCAATAACCTTAAAGAGGATTAAATTTAAAAAATTCCACACAAAGTTTGAATGAGTCTGAACCAAAGCATTTTTAATAGGCCTAGGTCAAACAAATTTTCATACGGGTATGATGATATCCCTATCACTATTATAAAAGCAGCAAAATCTGAACTAAGTGAGGTGTTATCTCACCTTATTAATTCCTCATTTGTCACTGGTTGTTTTCCCGATCAGTTAAAAATTTCTAAAGTTGTACCCATACATAAAAAAAACGATCGGAAAGATCCTTCGAATTATCGTCCCATAACCTTGCTGCCAGTGATCTCAAAAATTTACGAAAAAATTGTTTTTAACCAATTAGTAGAATATTTGGAAACATATAATCTAATAAATAGTAATCAACACGGTTTCCGTTCTGGAAAATCTGTTGTTACTGCTGCAGTGAGTTTTATAGAATCGATCATTGATGTAATAATAACTAACCTCAAACTAGAAAAGATAGAGTGATATAAAAATTTATGTGTCTTTAATAACTAAAAAGAACTTTTTACTTCAAGTTTATAACAAACAAAGTTTCAGTTATAAAAAAAAGATGGATTGACATTGTGAAAAATGGCCGTAATATTCTTTCGCACGTGCCGATATCGGGTAAACGGCGGGAGTAACTACTCGACTCGAACTTTCGAGTAATTTGCAATAAGTCGAGTCGAGCCGAGTAGTATATACTCGGCTCGAAAAAAGCTCGATTCTCGAGTACTCGCACACCCCTACTATACTATCATAAAGAAGAGGTGGTTTCTGTATGTATGTATGGGGCAAGTGAACGCGAAAATTACTGAACTGACTGGGTTGAAATTTCACACAGGTAGATCTTGAATCTGGGAAACACATAGGCCCATTCACTCCCTTAAAGTCCCTTCGGGCTACGCCCCGTGAACGTCCTCAGTTTCAATGTTTACATTTTAAAGGAATATAAACATTCAAATACTGAAATGTAAACAGTATTAAACGTAAACAATATTATCCATCCGCATGTTGGCCTCACGGAAACTCATGTCCAGGACTCTCGCTATTTCATAGACTTAATAAAATCGGTAACAGTTTCTGAATCTGATCTTTTAGTGAGCTTCAAATTGAGGTAATCAAATTGATTTTGGACATTTTAACACCGGACTTAATTTCACTGACAGCAGAGTGCTTTAAATCTACTAACTTTTATTTCGATGGAAAATACTACAAAGGAAGTAAGTTACAGATTTACGAGCAGTTAAGCCAGAGCAGTAACGAGGAAACCAGAAATGTTAAAAATGCAATCTTACCGTTCATTAAAGGAACAACCGATATTATTGGAAAAATACTCAAGAAACACAAAATCAGAACCATTTTCAAACCTCATAAGAAAGTTAAACAATTTTTTAGACCGGTCAAAGATAAAATTAATCTTCAGGCTCCGGGTGTTTATCACATACAGTGTAGCTGCAAAAAAAATGTTACATCGGAGAAAGCCGTAGACTGGTTTCAACCAGTCTTAAAGAACACATAAGGAATACAAAGAACGATGACATAGAGGTGTCGGCCGTAGCTAAGCATTCGTTTGAAACCAAACATTTAATTAATTTCGATGAAACCAAAATTATAGCAAACTATAAACGGAAAATTCGCAAAGCAATTGAAATTAAAAAGCATCTGAACAACATGAATTTAGATTGTGGTTACAGTTTAAACCAAAATTGGCCTTTGCATTTGCTCCCTCCCTATTCCCACTTTCTTTCCAGCTTAGTTTTCAAGCAAATGTCAGCTCTTGAAACTTGGGTTCTATTGGAAGAAGAGCTTCTAAAGGCTAGTGTACGTTTACAACAATGACAGTTTGACTTAAAAGAATGTGTTTTAGTGCAATATGATAAGCGCTGCGAGACAAACAATACCCCCTATACAAAAATTATAGTAGTTCTTGGAGAAAAGTAATAAAATAGCCTTTTGCTTGCTTGGATACAGTCAAAAGTAAATAGCCTGGAAGGCATTGAAAAACTTTTATGACACCAAATTAAAGTGAAGGGAAGGGTTTTTATGTAATTAACGTTGTTCCTAGTGTTAAGGTTTGGCAACGTTTAACCCTTGAGCGGGCGCTTCACCGGCTTAACGAGGGCGGGCGCATGCGGAGCTTTACTCCGCAACACAAGATTGCACAAACTTAAACCATTTTACTTGTTTTATAACGAAATATTGTATTTAAATGTTGACAAACTTCATTAGGAATCACATTTCATTGTCGATTCAATTAATTGTTGAACTTAATAGGTGTAATATTTCAATTAAACTTAGTAAGTAATTTTCTAGTATAAAATATGTATTAGTTACTATTTACGTTTTTGGACTTTTCCTTTCGCTTATTTTTTTTTTTAAAGCAAAAGGAAAAGTCCAAAAAATTAATAATAATTACAAATCCATTGCTATTATGAATTTTAAAAATAGGTATCAGTGTCTGTATAACGGGAGAGGGCGCTCCGCGAACTGAGACGGCATCTTTGAATTGCATATAACGAGGTACTAAGGGGGGGTAGGGGGGTATAAATAGCTTTAGGAAATTCCTGGAATGAGGGGCATAGAGTACAGAGCTGGACACGACCGCCGACACCCATTATGTCTGTTTATTTTAACAAAAAAAACAATTGCGGAGGAAAACTCCGCGTGCGCCCGCTTGAGGGTTAATATTTTCCTGATTATGAATTTTTTTTGTTCGTCGCCAAATTAGTCCAGGAATTTTAGGAAAGTTTACATAACAAATCCTGACCAATTTGAAACTTCGTACAGATGTTCAGTTAACCTCCCTAATTAAATTTCCAGAAGTCCCTGCTATGCTTCAGCCGCCTACGTCGGACTATACTACTTTGGATATTGAACTTATGTTTTGTTGTCATATTTGTTGTTTTTGTCTCCGAATCACTGATATTAACTGTAAAAGGTATGAAATTACCTGAGTACTACCAGAGTGATTCTAGTAATCCTTTGTGAATCCTCATCTTCGAATCCTGTACAAGAGCTATAAAACCACCACTTCAAGGAGATCGAATGACTTGAATGACAAGTTGATTTCAAGTCACAACAATGTTACAATGTTAATGAACAAGGAAAAGTCTTGGCGCCAGGATAAGTGGGTCGATGACTGTGTCCTTTTGGCTTATTTTAGCTCCATGGCTGAGAGTGCCTCCAAGACTCGAAACGACATAATTTTTCTTGGTCCTCCTGAAACTCACCTGCTTAAATTCAGAACCCCCAACACAGCCCAGGAAGATTTTCGCTTCCTGAATACTGATCAATGTAAATATATATTCTGCTGTATAAATAACTCTCTGGATCCATGTAAAGTGGGCAGTGGTTCTCATTGGAGTCTCTTGCTTTGTGACCGTGCTTCAAAGAAATCATACCATTTTGATTCGTTGGGTATTTGTAATAAAAAATCTGCAACAGTTGTATCTTCAAACCTTGGAATTCAGTCGATTGTTGAAATGCCCTGCACACAACAACGTAACACCTACGAATGCGGGCTTAATGTGCTTGTAAATGCAAAATACATTTTGAACTATTTCTGCCTCCCACAACTGTCATCTTTTGAAGAATGGTTTCAGGAGGGAAGGATTAAAACAAATGAGAAAGCTGACCCCACAAAGATTTCCTCTGATCATCCTGTGAACAATGACTCACTCCCCTCTCAACCAAACAGTCAGCAACAAAACTTAAAACAAACTGATGGTGATTGGACTTTAGTAAAGGATGGGGCTCCAAAACGGCATATTGCTCATTTTGACAACCCGATCCCATGTCGAAACAAGTTTGCTGCTCTAGAAAACAATGACAAAAATCCTGTTGGTTGTGCCTCTACTAGTAACTCTTCACTGATTTTACATGCAGTTACAAAAGAACCTATCATTAATGCCAACGCTCTTCCTAACAAGTTGGCGAACCCTTGTAGAAGAAAGCACTACATAGCTAAGAACCCATCGAGAGTAAATGGAGTAGTAAAAAAACTGTCAATAATATCTGACAGCCAAGGAAGAGGAATTTCCGAGAAAGTGAACTTGATTAGTGATGGGAATGTAAGAGCATTGGAGAGTATGGTTATGCCAAACGCAGGACTGCTCCAAGTGCTGGACTCGGCGGCTCAAGCAAGAAATAATTATGTGGTAGTACTTGGTGGCTCTAATGACTCCCTAGATGGAAATATAGATAAATTGTACATGGAGTTAGAGCCAAAACTAAATGCAATACAGAAAAACAAAATAATATCAACCATACCACACAGATTTGATGTTGAGTGGAACCAATACATTCATCTAGAAATATTTAAAATAAATCACTACATTGAAGAATTAGCTGCCCGATGCAAAAATGTTCACCTTTTAGATATCAATAACTTTGACAGATCTAATTACACCTTGCATGGTTTACATTTCAATGCAAGAGGGAAAAATAAATTTGCTAAAGAGTTACTTAAGACATTGAAAAGGATATTAATGGAGGAAAAATGTCATGAAAACCCTCAGAAGACGAATAAAAAAAGTTGCATGGAATAGAAAACAATGATAAAGCAAGCAAAATAAAAATAATTAATCACAATATGATGGAAATCTTCAAATATCACTCTAGTGACAAACTTACAGCCTTCGCTCATTGTGTATCTGCGGATTTTGACAATGACAGAAACATGAGTGCCGGTGTGGCGGTCAGTTTTAGAAATTACTATGGTAGGCCTGTACTCTCAAATCTTGTAGATAGCCACCTATCGTATCAGCAAACTGAAAATGGACCAGGTGTATACGGTTTAGTAACAATATCCAAGTTTAATCTCAAACCAACCTTAACAGACTATGATCTGGCCTTCAGGAGCCTAATAGAAGACTTCAAACAAAAGCAGTTCTGCCAACTCATATGCTCACCCATGGGCTGCATCCGGGACAAAGTCTCCCCGGAACACTTTATTAACAATCTGAAAAAATTCCAACAGATAACTGGGGCTTTTGTTAAGATATTCACTATCAAGGAAAACTCAAAAAGAATTCTTAACAATGGATAGGATCATCTGGAACTGGTAAACCGACTACAAAGGGCAATCACTGATCAATATAGCCAGCAGACACCAGTACCATTAATAAATTCAATGGTCAACTTTCCAACTCTTCCAACGCCTACCTACCTTAACTCTCTGGACCAACAAAGTTCAAGCCTCAAGAGTTAAAGTTTGGAAAATGTGGACAAACCCTCTCTGACCCTAGAAAAACCATCTCCTGATGCTGAACAAAAAGATGATTCCACTGGAGGTCAATGCATGCTAATTGAGGAGCTGGATCTTCATGGCATTCAATCAGATGCTGAAGAAAACACCCAAAATGAGCAAAGGGGGATCGAGCCAACTACATATGCAAAACAGCAACATGCACAGGGTCTTCCTCCATCTTCTGATATTGAAGAAAGTGATGTGAGTGAAGTAGAAAAGCAGAGCAGTGAAAGTGAAGTGGTCAACAATATTTGTGAAAATAATAGTAGTTATTTTTCTAATAGTCAAAATATTTCTTTAAATATTGAGTTACTGGCTGATCCTTTAAACCACTTGCTCCAGAGCTCGGAAATGATAACATGATGTGTAAGGCTAAAGACACAACAAAACTAAAATTATTCCATCAAAACATTAGGAACTTAAAAAATGGAATTGATCCTTTGCAAATAACATTAGAAGAATTGCAACCTCATATTGTTGTTTGATCCGAACTAGACATGAAGGAGAGCGAGCTAGATAGACTAAATATTGTAAACTATACTGTTGATTCATTCTTTTGCAGAACAAAATTTAAAAATGGAGGTGTCATGATCCTGAGTAAAAGTGGGCTGAAGGGTCAGCTGGTGGTTTTCCCTCAGCATGTGTTAAATGATTTGCAGGAGGAAAAACAATTTGAATTCTGTGCCGCTGTTTATAATATACAAAATTTTAAATTTGTTATTGTAGGAATGTATAATAGGTCCCCATCTTCCTCTGTTGATTTATTTTTGGATAGATTAAGTGCTCTTATAGATGACTTAGACAAAAAATACAAGTTCATTATTTGGGCAGGAGATCTGAACATCAATGTTTTAGCAAGCACAAACCAGGATAAAAATAATAAGTTGATGTTAGAAAATATGCTAGAAAATCATGCTATGAAGTATCTAATCAATTTTCCAACTAGAGTGTGTTTTGAAACAGAATCAGCAATAGATAATATATTAGTTAAGAAATTACATGTTAAATCTATGTCAGTTGCTGGTGTTGTCACTCTTCTTTCAGACCATGATGGTCAAGTGTTGGAATTTGCCTGCACAGCTAAACTTCCAAAATCTAATAAGTTCACTTTTCAAGAATGCCGTAATTTTTCTGAGGCAAATTTTATCTCATTTAATCAACTCATTAAACATGAATCTTGGCTTGATGTTTATTTTGCCCAAGTTCAGGATAAGTATGATACATTTTTTGGTATACTTAAGTTTTATTTTGATTTGGCATTTCCGAAAAAATTAGTAAAAAAGAATAAAATTAGGCATAGTTGGGTGACACAAAAATTAAAAGATGAGAAAAAAATGTAATAAGAAGCAAAAAAGATATGAAAAATTCCAAATCAATAGTAAATAAAATCAGCTATAAATATCGGCTATTAAGATACAACCAAAATGTTAAAAATGCAAAGAAAATCGCTCTTGAAGATTAAAAAATCATCCAATATTCCAAAAACTGTATGGAAAATAATAAATTCCGAGGTAGGTAATAAAAGAATGGAAGAGATAGAAAATCTGGTAATTAAGTATAAAGACAGGTATCAAACTGACCCTAAAATAGTTAGTAATCTATTTAATAATTATTTTGTTAGCATTGTACAGGATATAGACAGATCTAATGATAGTGTATCACATAAAACAAGTAGGGATGACATAACCTCTGGCGTAATAAAACCACACTTTCATTTGAGGCCTGTTCAGGAAGTGGAGGTGAGTCGTGTCATAGACTCTCTAAAAAATAAATTTTCAAGTGGGCTGGATGAATTTCCTACTTCTGTGTTGAAAAATTCAAAACAATACCTTTGCCCAGTTCTAACTCATCTTATCAACTCTTCATTCGTATCAGGAATATTTCCAAATAAATTAAAAATCTCAAAAGTTGTCCCAATTTTTTAAAAAAAAAGGGTGATAAAGAAAATATAATTAATTATCGACCTATCTCACTGCTGTCAAATATATCCAAAGTTTTCGAAAAAATTGTATGTAATCAGTTGACGGAATATCTAGATAACAATAAACTCCTAGATGATATCCAACACGGCTTTCGAAGTAACCGGTCAGTGACAACAGCAGCAGTAGAATTTGTTAGCACTATAATTGAATCAGTAGATAAAGGGGAACACACCTTGGGCATTTTTATGGATATATCAAAGGCCTTTGATAGTGTAAAACATTCAACTTTAATTGCAAAACTGCAATCACTGGGAATCGCTAATAAATCATTGGATTGGTTCAGTTCTTATTTACAAAATAGATTTCAATGTGTGGAAATCACTCATATTTCACAAAAGAATAGAGTTTATAAAATTTTATCTGATTTTCAGGCAGTAAAGTATGGAGTTCCGCAAGGCTCTATATTAGGTCCCCTCTTATTTATTTGCTATTTGAAAAATATTGAATCAGCATTGACAAATAAACTCCAAAGTAGTCTCTGTCTGTATGCTGATGACTCAAATTTAAAAATAACTGGGAAAAACATAGAACAAATTGAACTTTTTTCTAATGCTGAGTTGGAAAACATTGAAAACTATTTTAACCAATTGAACCTTAAGTTGAACATCAATAAAACAAATTTTGTCTATTTTAGAACACCTCAAAATAAAATCACGCACTACCCTCAGTTGGTATATGAAGGTCAAATTGTTGAAAGAAAAGATACAACTAATTTTCTTGGAATGATGATTGATGGAACCTTGAGTTGGGATCAACACATTCAAGGGGTACTAAACAAAATCAATTCAGGTAATATGCTCTTTCAAAAATGTCAGGGCTGTGTGATACTGCAACGTTAAAGATAATTTATTTTTCTTTCATTCATTCTCACATAGCTTTTGGTATCTGTGTCTACGGTTCAGCAAACAAAACATCTTTAGATATGATTCTCAAAAGCCAAAAAAAAGCTATCAGGAAAATTTTAAATTTAAAAAAATATGAATCAGTTAAAGAACACTTCAAAGGCCTAAAGATTCTAACAGTTTATGGACAGTTTATTTATGATTCAATAATTCATGTAAAAACTAATCCCCAAAAAGTAAAATTAAACAATCAAACACACTCTTACAACACAAGAAGTGGGAATGAAATCCGCACTGATCAGCATCGTTTGACATTTTTTGAAAAGAAAACAACCTACAATGGATCCAAATTTTTGAAATACGTACCATGTTATATTAAAAATGATAACAATTTAAATACATTTAAAAATAAATTAAAAATATTTCTGACTGAAAAGGCCATTTACTCTCTTGAGGAATTTTATGAAGGTGCTGGTTAGTTAGATAGTTGACTAGTACAGAGGATTGTATTATTGTATTTAATTTTAACCAAAGATTGTTTTTTTTTTAGCTTATGTTTTGATTTCTGTACATATCTTAATGTTATATTGCAATTATTTGTAATGTAAGTTATGTATATATGTAAAATTGACACTATTCAATGTACCAATGATGTACAGATGATGAATAAAGAAATTTTGATTGATTGATTGATTGATTGATTGATCGTCAAATGTTTAAAAACACAGAACGCATACACGTAACGGACTACAATCACGTACACGTAAACCTAAAGGATTACTAGAATCACTTTGGTAGTACTCAGGTAATATTATACCTTTTATAGTTAATATCAGTGATTCGGAGACAAAAACAACAAATATGACGTAGAAAGAAGCCCACGGTTTCATGTAACCGTAAAAGGCACGGCTAGGTAGTGAAACTTGAACCTGACACCAAATAATATCTTAAAATAAATGTTTATGATTTTGCAAGCTCCATGCAAAATCTCAAAAATCCTGAAAAAACATATATAGGTATATACAGATTGATAGATTCTCCTAGGATTATGAAGTATGGTCAAAAGTTTTTGCCAGGAACATCTCATCCCGATTTGATATTAATTACGTGACATTTTTAACACAGTTTGTTCGTTGATAAGAGTGAAAAAAGTTATAGCATAATTTATACGCAATCAATCAGATTCTTTGCAAAAAGATTATAATTATTTCGAGTGGGATAACATAATGTACCGCTTTCATTAAATTTAAAGACGAAACAGAAGATAATTGAACATTGGCCAATGGCACCATGATAGAGCAAGGTGTTTAGTAAAATAACGATGAATCTAATAAAAAACTATATGTAAACGAAGTTTATCATGGTAATTTATGGTATTTTTTTTTTATTAATGACTCAGGTCTGCTTCTGGCACAAAAACTACTTAATCGATCAGTGTAACCGATTAAATGAAAAGAGCAATAGATTATAGGAAATAAAAATAACTACTGTGACTAGATTTAAAAAAAATGCTCTAAATCAACATAAGTTATTACAGAAATATTTAGAATTATTTATTTCAATTTTTCATCGGGTTGAATGGTTTTAGGCATAATTTATTATTAAATCATACTACCATAGAAAAGGCCCATAAAGCAGACGATGGTCATTTTCCTAAGGTCCTGCGGATAATGTCCAACCTTATCAAAAATATTGTTTTATATCACTTTTTGTATCAACTTTTGTACCCAGTAAAGTTTTATACGACGACAATGTATAGCATCTTTATGCAGTCAATTATACATTGTTATTATGGTAGTACAAATGATTTTGTTAGATTCAAGAACGTGCAGGGGTTCTATATTACAGTTATCATTTGAAGTACTTCAAATGTTTAGGTTGTTTGAGAATATGAGTTCAAGATTTAAATTATAAGTTGTATGGGATTTATCACCGCTTAATCGATGAGTGAACGAAGTGAACGAGTCTATGTATCAGCGGAGTTGAAGATTCGTTGTCCGCCACTGTGTGTGTGTGTGTGTGTGTGTATGTGTGTGTGTGTGTGAGTGTGTGTGTGTGTGTGTGTGTGAGTGTGTGTGTGTGTGTTTGTGTGTGTGTGTGTGTATGTACGTAACGCGATTACTCAAAAACCGTTACACTAATCATTTCCAAAGTTCGCACAAACGTTTAGTATCTTACAGGGAATATGCCATTAAATTTTGAAACATATTGGTTTAGTATTTCTTGAGTAATTTAATATTTTAACTTTCAAAAATTATCATAAGTTTAACATTGGGCAATAATTTACTTTAGTAAACTACGGGATACAAATAAAGATTGTTTTCAATTAAAAGGAAAATAACAATGGAATTTAGAAATACCCCCGTTGCAGCAGACCTGCATACTCAGCGAATTTCAAATGCAAAACAACATATTTTAATCCAATATAGCGAGATTCGACATGTTTTTGTAAGCTCCATAAGAATAACATGGGGAATGAGTATGCAGGTTTGCTGCTACAGGTATATTAAAACTGGCGGGTTTCAATTCAATATTTAGTAGATCTGAACTAGAAGAAGCTATTTACCAAGTTTTATCAAGATATGTTGACAAATAAGCGAGATATAGAATTTTACTTATTTCCCATAAGGTTAACATTGGGACAACGTACTGTGTTTACCACCTTCAATATCTCGACAACCAATGGACATAGAGCAATGATTCAAGTTACTAAATTGTTTGTTTTTTCGAGCTGAATTCAATGGTGCCAACAAAAATTCGATAAAGTTTTTTTTCTATGTAAAAAACTCAAAAAACACATTTTTGGGGGGGTTTATCCCCCTTTACCCCCCCTTCCAATGGTCCGATCGGGCTGGTTTACGAACTCGTCCGAATAATGACTACTTTACACGTCTGTGCCAACTTTCATTCCAATCGGACCATTTTTGCGAGTGCTATCGTGCTCACAGACACACATATATATATATATATATATATATATATATATATATATATATATTTATATAGATATATATATATTTATATAGATATATATATATATTTATATAGATATATATATATATATATAAAATTTTGAACGAATAGTGTTTTTGGCTTCTGGGGGCTCCAAAACGAAAAATTATAGGGGTCCCGGGCTTAGATCTTACCATGAGACCTACGGCAATAGCTTCTTCCCTATAGGGGAAATTCGCTAATCCCCATAGGGGAAATTCGCTAAAAATGTATTTCACGAAGCACTTGAATAACATGCTACATGCCTATCAATTGTCAGTTTTTTTAGACCACGTTAAAATGTTTATTATTAAAAAAACAAAGCCTAGAAATATAAAAATTCAGATTGATCATTTCTGTTTTGTTGCCATAGTCGAGATAGTTTACCGGAGTGACGCTAGATGGAACCAACAGGAACACATTGTCATGTTCTTTTTACTATCAGCTGATTCCATATATTTAAGAGAAAATATTTATTGTTTGTTTCCTTTAGGTAAAAGTAATAAAACGTATAAAACAATGAGTAAAGATATTATTGCATATATAATAGTACATTGATGAAACAAATGTGAATTTTACCCCAGCAAACGCAATTTTTGTATAAAATTGTGATAAAAATATATTTTTATTGCACAAATCGTATTAATAACAAACTTTTGTACCAAAAAGGATGCGATCAGTTATATTAAGACGAATGTGTATGAAATTAAACTGAGAATGTAGGATATTGTAGATGTATAGATTAATGATTTGTTTCCTACATAATTTTATTATACATAATCAAGCACGAAATTCACAAAAATAATAATTAATTTTGCATATATAGTAGTATAATTAGTCTTATAATAATAAAGTCAGGATAGCCAGATTCAAAAATAAGAGGATTAGGTCGCGGATCCATGGACGGCTCACCATTGGCACCGTCCTCGTGACCAGTTATTCCGCACCACACAAGTGGATCAAGAACCCGAGCAAGAGCTCTAGGAGCTTCCGTAGGCCAAGGCAAGGAATAAGCAGGAGCTTAATAAAACCGAAAAAGGCGGTCCAAATGGCGAGGATACAAAAGGATAACAACCCGGATCACTGCGCCACTAAAATTGTATATACGAGACTGATTACGAATGGGATTGTTATCCTTGCTGGACGGAAAATATGCCCCTGGCAGATCCAGGTTTACTGTGGATTTATCCAATGTCAATGACTACTTTATTGTCCCCCGCCTCCTGGGTGATGAATTTGTCCGTGACTAAGCTCACGGGGTTAGATGGTTCGCTTACTTCTTTCTTTAAGTACCCTAAACAAGTGTGTATGTTAACCTGTAGTGATTTTAGAAATTAAACAAATGTAAATGGTATTTTTCCAAAGTAAAATTGTCGCATAATTAAAACAAACGCTGGTTTACACGGTAGAAAAAAAAACATTCAAATCATCATGGCTTTAAGCTCCCCCATGTTCTTTTGCAAACAACCGCTTTGGCGAGAGGTCGTGGGGGGCGAAGCCCCCCCATGTCCTTTTGCAAACAACTGCTTTGGTGGGAGGGCGTGGGGGGCAAAGCCCCCCATGTTCTTTTGCAAACAACCGCTTTGGCGGAGGGCGTGGGGGGTGGGAATCTTTTGTCGTATTTCATGAATTGCGTTGACATGCATGCATTTTACGTTGATTGCACTTGCGGTTGCAGCAAAATATTTTCTTGTGTAAAGTACCTTTACATAAACATATGAACGTGTGATTTATTACCGAAACATTCCAGATGTTAAACACTGGTTACTACAACAACCAATTTTCACTCAACCTCCAAAGGCTATCCAGAACTATAGTAGTAGTAGCGTGTTCAGTTGTACAGGGTGTTTTTTTTTTAACGCAACCCATTTGTAAGATTGAATAATTCACATATAAATATGAAATAAGTATTGTTTTATGGTTCTTTACATTTTATACACTCTATTATTTAAATTTGATCACATTTAGTTCACCTTATGTGCTCAAAAAATCCGCCAGTGGCATTTGTATGAAGTTATGCTCTCTCTATCAAATTCCCGAACACGTGTTGCTATGTACCTCTTTGCATTACATTTGTTTTGTTTGTTTTGGGGTACTGAATATGCTGTGACTTGTTTTTTTAGGCCTTACTTTGTATGTATCCCCAAAGAAAATAAAAAAATATAGTGGCGTAAAATCAGGGATATTGGGGGGAATAATCCTTCACCGATAAAATCAAGTTTTGGGTGGCGTTTTTAATGTGTGTATTTTTCAGCACGATAACTCGCGTAAAAATGGTCAGATCTGAATGAAATTTGCCACAGACATGTTAAGTAGTATTATTCTACGAAAACAATTCACAATATATTCAGCACCTCAAAACAAACATAAGAAATTTAATGCAAGAAATTCAAAGAGGTACCTTGCAACACATGTTCGGGAATTTGATGGATGGAGAGAGCATAACTTTATACAAATGCCAATGACGGACTATTTGAGCACATAATGTAACTTAAATGTGATCAAACTTAAATAATAGGTTGTATAAAATGTAAATATCAATTAAACAATCTTCATTACACATTCATATGTGCATTATTCAATCTTAAAAATGGGTTGCGTTTGAAAAAAAACACCCTGTATTAGTTTAACATTTTTCATTCAAAATAGTAACCAGTATGCTTATGATCTACACTATCATGGTCATAATTATGCCAACATGTATGCACTGCCAGAAGGTTTTTTTTTATTCTTAAGAAACAACCTTCCTGAAGTGTTCTATTATTTTGAAGCTTTACCTTGAATTTTCGATGTATAGTAAATTCTCGTGGCTTACTTCAAACATTTAACTGTAGAGGTGACAAAACACTCTGATATTTTGGTTGGAAATTTGTATATGTCGTGTAAGTTATTTAAATTGAAGGATTTGGTTTCTTGACTTCTTTGGCATGTCACATAAAAAAGTCATTGGTTTGTTAAATTTAGGCAAACCCTAAAGCTAACTAAGCTCTTTTACTCCCTACTTAATGAAATATTATTTACAGTTTATATTTTATTTGATTCAGGTACCTGATGTGTTGGATTTTTTTATAAGCAGAGAATGTTTATCTGATTCAATGTTCTGTTCATTGTTTAAGGTTTATAGGAGAATTATTTAAGTTGGGAATGTTGACACCTGCAATCATGTACAGATGTATTGAACATTTACTGAGTAATCCTGAAGAGGAGTCATTAGAGTGCCTGTGTATGTTATTCAACACCATTGGTAAGGATTTAGAATATGGACAGCACCCACAAAAACAACCTCCTCCAGGGGTAAGTATTACTTCCAACCTTTTTCACAAACTATGATATTGGAATGTTTTTTAAAATTAACTTAATTCAACTTTATTAATTAATTGGTTATATTTTCATAATAACCGTTAATGACCATACATGCCTTATTCAACTTCACTTATTAAGACACGCAGCTAACAGAATCACTCTTTTGTGAGAAATATTTTAAAAATAATAATATATTGCCTGTGCTAATATTGAGGAAAAGCGGAACTCAAACAAATGTAATTTCTAAATTTTTCTCCCGTTGTAATATTATTTTTTTCTGTTGCAGACATTAAATCCGTACTTCCAAAAGATGAACAAGTTTGCACGAAAGAGAGAGGATTCAAAGGTATCCTGGAGAGTAAGGTGTATGCTCCAGGATGTGATTGAGTTGAGGCAAAACAAGTGGGTGCCGCGGAGAGAGGACAACAATCGTAAGACTATTGAACAAATTACCAAGGAGGCCGAGCGAGATTCGATGAAGATGTCCATTGCCCTTCAGAACCAGCCGCCGCCGAGGATGAACCGCCGTAACGACCGTGGGGATGACCGGGGGAAGCGCGGCGGCAATCGTTAGTGTTATTTTCCTATCAATTTTGAGGTCCCATAAACCTCAAAGTTTTTTTCATAAGCATTTAAAGCATTTTCCATTCCCACAATGCCCCTTTTAATGTAAAGGTGAAAAAAAACTATTAGGGCTAACATTTTGGTGTTGGATTACTATATAAGTTTATAGTTGATATACAGTATTTTTGATTAAAATACAGTGGAACCTGGATAATTCGAACTTGTATAATTCGAAATCTTCTTTAATTCGAATATTTTTCTTGGTCCCTAGCATTTTGTACCAAACAATGCTAAAAAATCGTGGATAATTTGAATTTTATTTTGGATAATTTGAATTTTAAGTGCCAAATTAAGGTACATTAATTTTATTCCACGACTGAAAACAGTAACAAGTTCATTGGAAAACACGTTTTACCACGACTTTCGAGTCGACCAAAAAATTAACACCAGACCTGTGGCGAGTCAGGTTACGGTCAAGTGACTCATCCCTCCCCCCTCCCGCCCTGCCCCAAACACCGCATGTAACTCGACACCAAGGCTACTCAACACTGCAACCCGCTTCCCTCCCCCACCTGCCAAACTAACTTCCGAATTCCAGTGCCGTAGCCTATTCCGTTGTTATCAGTCGTCCTTCAAACGGTGCTTTTTTCATTTGTGCAGTTTTTTTAAGTGATTAAAAGTTTTTACTGTACGTAACATTAAATAAGTGTAGTGATCATGATGACGAAATCTCGGACCTATAAAACTCTCACTTCAGCGGAAAAAGTAGCGGTGATCAAAGAAGTAGAAAAAGGCCTAAAGAAAAAATCCGAAATTGCGAAAGAATTTGGAATCCCGCCGAATACTTTATCCACCTTCCTTAAAAACAAAGACAAAATTCTCAGTAGTGCAGCGGAAGTTAATAAAGAAAGGAAACGTTTACGAGAACCTGACAACCCTGGTGTGGATCAATGCATATTAAAGTGGTTTAAGCAGGCGAGGGACAAAAAAATTCCTGTGAGTGGTTCCTTATTAAGGGCGAAGGCCGAGCAATTTGCTCAGGAATTAGGCAAAAATAATTTCAAATCTAGCAGTGGTTGGTTAGATGGTTTCAAAGAACGTAACAAGATTTCGTTCAAATCAATGTGTGGCGAAAGTGGGGCCGTGAGTCAGGTGGAAGCCAACCAGTGGAAAGAAGATTTAGAGCAAATGATACAGGACAGAAACCCAAAGGATATTTTTAATGTCGACGAAACTGGTCTATTTTATAAATGCACGCCCAACAAAACACTTTCATTCAAGGATGAAAAATGTCACGGAGGGAAGTTAAGCAAGGAAAGAGTGACAATTTTGGTAGGTGCGAATATGGATGGTTCGGAAAAGCTACCTTTACTAATGATTGGAAAATCTGCTAACCCCCGATGTTTTAAGAACGTTAAGTCGAAACCGGTCGAATATGTCAACAGTTCGAACGCTTGGATGACAAGCGATCTGTTTGAAAAATGGCTAATGAAATTGGATAAGAAGTTCATAAAAGTAAAGCGAAAGGTTATTGTTTTTATGGACAACTGCACCACTCACAACACCATTCCTTTAATGGAAAATGTGAAAGTTGTTTTTTTTTCCAGCAAACATGACCTCTGTTGTGCAGCCCATGGACCAGGGAATAATAAAAAATTGTAAACACCACTACAGAAGGTTGTTGGTTGAAAATATGCTTTCCGGAGATGGGAATGCTCTAAAAATAAAGCTGGACGTTCTGCAAGCCTCTCGAATGTGCAAACAGGCATGGGACAAAGTAACGTCAGCCACAATAAAAAACTGTTTCAAAAAAGCAGGTTTTGTTAAAACTGACGAAGACAGTGTCGATGAAACTATAACGGAAGTTGCTCCTTCCGTCGATGGATGGGAGGATGTGGTATCCGACCCCGCGGCCATTACTTATGAAGATTTTCTCAACGTAGATGAAGACGTCGCTGTGTGCGGAGAGATAACCGATGCCGAAATTATTGCTGAAGTCCTCGAGAGCGAGAAACAAGTTGACGGAGAAGCATCGGGAGAAGAAGACGCTGGAACATCTACTGAGGAAATTCCTGTACCGAGTTCTGCTGACGCCATGAATCACGTAAAAGAACTTAGGCGTTTTTTTGAGAGCAGGCACAATGTAAGTGACTCTTACTTTGACTCTTTGACTATGCTAGAATCATTTGTGATGGCCGAGAGGCTTAATGCTAGGAAACAAGCTAAAATTTCCTCCTTTTTTGAAAAACAATAGATTTTTATGGCTAACATTAAATGTGTATTTCAGCTGTCTTGTTTTTTAGCTTAATATCCTGTAGTTAGTGCCAATAAATACGCATTTAGTTAGTGCAGCATTTCGTTTATTTAGGACACATATTGAATGCCAATAATGACCTGGGACTAATTATCATTGGTTTCATATGGGTTTTCCTGCTTTATAATAATCACTGTATAATCTTAAGAATAAGCGTAATCAGTAAGTTATAAAAATACAGCACATTACAGTACTTGATCTTCTTTTTTCTAACGTATTATACTCTCTTCGGAGTCTAGGACTTTTGTCAATGTTTCACGAAGTTAAGTTGCTAGCCTGTATGGGTCGTTTGCCACTAGTGCAAGTTGTTTCGCGAAATACTGTTCTGCTTGATTCATATTGTGTTTAAACCGATTGATAGAAAATAAATTCATAGATGTTTACATAAATGCACTTAATAAAAATTAACTAATTTTTATTACATGCTTTTATGTAAACATCTACTTATTTTTTTCTATCAGTCGCTTTAAGCACAATATGAATCACGCAGTACAGTATTTCGCGAAACAACTTGCACTAGTGGCAAATGTACTTATCAGTTCAGATGTAGCAGAACGTACTGTATTTTGAAGGTTAGTAAGGAAGTGTTACTTTGTACTGTATTATCGTACGTCGTATGTAGTTTATTCTGTAAGGTACTGTAGTTATTTCTGTCTTATGATTACTGTTTTTGAACCCTTAATTAGCGTTTGTTGTTGAATTTAAACCTTTAGAGTGTCAATTTAATAAAGAGATTTAATACATAATGTGAAGTCTTAATGTTTTGGCCCTATTCTTTAGAACTTCTTAATTCGAATTTTTGGGTAATTCGAAGTTTTCAACCGGTCCTTTGAGGTTCGAATTATCCAGGTTCTACTGTTTTAATTTTGTTTTACTTATTATATACATAAAAAATTGTAGCAGTTTTCGTCTGATGTCCTTAGTGCATAAAATAGTTTGTGGATATATTCACAGGGCAACTACAGCATACCAATTGTGTAGTTACTAAAAAAAATGTAAAGAAATAAATTGAAGGTGGTTTTAAAATAAATAATAAATTATTTATATTTTAACAACAAAATATACATATTTACAGTATACTCTTGATAATCCGACAGATATGGGACCGGACCCTTGTCGGATTATCAAATATAATGGATTACTGAGGGTACCTTGAAAACAGCAATAAATGACACTACAGTGCAATGAAATGGGTTTAAAGACAAGTCTATGTCAGTAATCAAACGTTTATTTAACTAAATTTAAGACTGACCTGAATACAAGCAGTACAGTAGTTCAATAGGTTTGTCTTTCAGTAAATAATTAAACACAAACAAAAACATGGATATATGGCGGTGTCGGGTTACAATAGTGCTCGCTCTCTCTCGCACTCACGGAGGATACTACAGCGTCGGGTTACCGTAGTTACTCGCTCTCTCTCGCACTCACGGGAGATACGGCGGCCGCGGCGATGTCGGGTTACCGTAGATACTCGCTCTCTCTCGCACTCACGGGAGCTACACGGCGGCCGCGGCGATGTCGGGTTACTGTAGTTATACTCGCTCTCTCTCGCACTCACGGGAGCTACAAGGCGGCTGCGGCGATGCTGGGTTACCGTAGTTACTCGCTCTCTCTCGTACTCACAGGAGCTACAAGGCGGCCGCGGCGATGTCGGGTTACTGTAGTTACTTGCTCTCTCTCGCACTCACGGGAGATAAAGGCGGCCGCGGCGATGTCGGGTTACCATAGTTATACTCGCTCTCTCTCGCACTCACGGGAGCTAGAGGGCGGCCACGGCGATGTGGGGTTACCGTAGTTACTCGCTCTCTCTCGCACTCACGGGAGATACGGCGGCCGCAGCGATGTCGGATTACCAAACGTGTCGGACTAACAAATGTCGGACTATCGAGATTATACTGTACTTATTACATACAGAAAAAAAACTATGACACTAACTGAATCGGCACGTAACTAGTGTGGGATGACTTCACCATACTACTAAAAATAAATATCTTATTAATCAATGTCATCAATCAAGTAAAAAGTACCTATGTATTATAAGGTACTTACAATGGGATTGTTTAAGAAGGATAGCAGGCTTATCTAGATGAAGTATATTCAAGGTAAAGTTAAAGCCAGGGGTGCCCAGAATGGGGGGATATGGCGCTCAGGGCGCCATCAAATAAAATTTTGGGAGGGATTTTTTGAACTATAAAAAAGTATGGAATTTTGTGATCATAGTAATTTGTATGTTCAGAAGGATGACCATTACTAATAATATTGACAAATTTATTGGTATTCAAACAATCGTCAACTGTGATATCACGCTCAGTATTATACTGTATACACTCGAATATCTTCTGAATGCGAAAAACAGCGGAAATAACTTTGCGAACGCCGTGAAGAGCGACAATCACACGTAATATCGGCCGCGATGGTGTGCTGCAAAATGGTTCAGCTACTGATTCCATCAATAAAAATAAACAGAACTGGATAAATAAAGACGCAGAAATACTTTTTATGAAGAAATTAAGAAATAGTTGTTTAAGAAGATTAAGAAATAACTGTTTTTCACAGTTAACAATGTTGTAGAACTGGTTTTTTTGTGATTTTATAACTGAAAACTAGGGATGGACGGGATTGGATTTTCAGTTCGGGACGGGACGGGACGGGATTTTTTTTCTTCCCTCTTAAATTTGGGACGGGACAGGACGGGATTTTTGTCTTCCCTAAATCTTCGGGAAATGCTCGTTCACGAATTTATTTTCTTTATTACAATAATAGCATTAGGTTAAAAACAATGTCATAGATAAATGTTTGTACCGTCCCAAATCAAAAAATTTCAAGAAATAAATTTAAGTGAAAAAATACTAACTTATACGCAACTGACAAAATAGCAAACATTAGAAACATATAAACAAATAGTAACATAGTGAAATAGTTAATTATAAATAAAATACAAAGTTATATAAAAATGGTAAATAAAATGTATTGTTTATTTATTATTATTTTTCATTAAATTTGAATTTTTATTCTTTCTAATTTGAATGCATTGAAAAATAGAAATAATATAAAAAAATAAAGAAAGAAATATAATATGCATTTTTTAACGTATGATAGAAACACAAGAGTTTTTAAGTTTCTGCTTTTAGCGAATTTCCCCTATAGGGAAGAAGCTATTACCGTAGGTCTCATGGTAAGACCTAAGCCCGAGACCATGATAACTTTTTGTTTTGGGGCCACCAGAAGCAAAAAACACCATTCGTTCGAATTTATATATATCTATCTATCTATATATCTATATATATATATATATATATATATATATATATATGTGTCTGTGAGCACGATAGCGGCCGTAAATATGGTCCGATCTTAATGAAATTTGGTACAGACATGTAAAGTGGTGATCGATTGGACAAGTTCGTAAACCAGCCCGATCGGACCATCGGAAGGGGGGGTAAAGGGGGAATTACCCCCCCCAAAAATGGGTTTTTTGGGGTTTTTACATAAAAAAATGAAATTAATCAAATTTTTGTTGGCACCATTGGATTCGCCTCAAAAAACAAACAATTTAGTATTTTGAATCATTGCTCTATGTCCATTGGTTACCGAGATATTGAAAGTGGTAAACATAGTACGTTGTCCCAATGTTAACCTTATGGGGAATAAGTAAAATTCTATATCTCGCTCATTTCTCAACATATCTTAATTAAACTTGGTTTGTGGCTTCATCTAGATGAGATATAATGTATTTTAGTCAAAAATCCCCGAAATTTCAATTTTTGTGGCAGCAAACCTGCATAATCATTCCCCATGTTATCCTTATGGGAAATAAAAAAATTCTATATCTTACTTACTTTTTAACATTTCTTGACAAAACTTGGTATATGGCTTCTTCTAGTTAAGATATACTAAATAATGAATTAAAACTAACCAGTTTTAACATACCTGTTGCAGCAAACCTGCATACTCATTCTACATGCTAACCTTATGGGTAATAAAATAAGTTGTGTAGTTCGCTCATTTCTCAAAATATACTGATAAGAAATGGCATGAGGCTTCATACAGTTAATATCTACTTGATTATGGCTTAAAATATCCAAATCATCAAATTCCTGAGGCAGCAAACCTGTGTACTCTCTTTCCCAATGTTAACCTTATGAGAGGTATAAATGCAATTGGATAGCTTTCTTATTCCTCAGCATATCTTGATAAAACATGTTATGTGGCTTTATATAGTTTAGATATATTGGATTGTAGCCTATAATACCTCATTTTCAAATTTCTTTGGCAGCAAACCTGCATTTTTCCATACTAATCTTATGAAGAATAATTTATTTTTGAATACGAATTGTGGGCATTTGGCAAATCACAGGATGAGGGAACAGGGCTCAAATTAAATGTTTTAATGTCAGGGACTCAGGAAAAGTACTGCAATTTCTTAAAGTTTGCTAGATAACAAAAAATAACATAAAATAACTGCCCTTTAAGTAGCATTGGGAAGTAGCATTGGGATCTAAAACGTCTGCTTTGTTTACATTAAAACATGTGAGCTGATATTTGATTCAAAGCCACATGGTGGATACAGACATATGGCTTACTTAAAGGCCGGATAACTAAATATGTAAAATAAATGTACTATAGCGAATACAGATTTTTACTGATGATGTTTATGAAATTTTTTACTCAAACTTAAACAGCTGGTCATTGCCCCATACGATTAAATTGGAAAAGCCAGCTGTTTTGAAGTTTTGAACATTGCATTTTCGTGCCAAGTATAGGCTGTTATTTTTTATAGCCTGTTGATCTTAAAAGCCACTAGGAGAGTATTTTTGCACGCTTTCTTTTGAATGTATATTGATTTTACTTGATGCGAGACTTCATTTAAATTATTTATTTATGCACTTGAAATTCGCTGAGTATGCAGGACTGCTGCAACAGGGGTATTTGTTTTATTGTTTGGTTTCCAAAAAGCCAATATTAAAATACTAGAGTGGTTATTGCATGTTGACAATATACTATCATGTATAATTAGTAAACATGTTATTGTATTTTTATAAACTTTGTGCTTTGGAGTTCTTGTTTTGGGAAATGACTCTATGACTCATAATTTTTCCAGCACTTTAAACTACGGAAAATAAATTTAGTTTCAAGGTGACAACCATAACACTAGTTTTTCCAAGCTTAAAATTATAAATTTGTAGTTCACAACTCCCAAACTTAATATTTCTTAAGTTACATAAAATATTAATTACCCGTGTATTAGAAATTTCTTAAAAGTCTCAAAGTCTTTACTTTTGTCTATTTTTTTTCTTATTTATGAAAAATAATCATACTTTCAGTTGGGACCATCCCTATTGTAAACTATATAATTCACCTTATTGAAGTTCAGAAAAATGTATTTCTTGAGGTAATTATTTAGCGTTTATTGATTAAATTGATAATAGATTATATTCATCATTCAAGTAAGAGCCACAAAAAACTATATATTAAAAAAACATTAATAACACCGTTTCAGCAGATCTGCATAATCAGTTTCAGTTTATTGCTGATAACGAAAAGGAGAGGGGTCAGTCAATTTGGGGAGGAGGGGTTAGTCGAATTTGGGGGGAGGTATTTGAAAATTTGGGGGGGAGGGCGCCATGAGGCTTGGGGGGATGGGCACCCCTGGTTAAAGCACACAAGTAAATAGAACAAAAGTGGAATATTTCGCTTCCACTGGCACCATTCTCAACCAGGAAGTGACAGAATAGAGAAGGATGCTTGAGATAGTCCTTTGCAATGTTGCCACACTGACAAACATATAATACTTTTAAAAAACTTACAATATATGAAAATACCATTGAAGCCTGCTTTAGGGTGGAATGGATGGTTGGGAAAAGGGCTTCATCTTATGTTAAGATTTGGTGTTTCTCTGGATTTTGTAAACTTGTAGGCCAGTTCCCATCGTTAAAGCTCTGATCGATAATAGTGAGGTAGCAAAGATTTTATTACTTTGGTGGAAAAACAGGTGTTAAAAACAGATTTGTTGTGACTTACGTCATATTGGACTACCAGCTTTTCCTTGTATTTTGTACTGACGTCATGTCTGTGGCATCCTGGTCCTTAGACTGTTAGGCCGGGTTCACATTGGACACTTTGTAGAATCCTGTGGCGGCCACGGTTCTAGGAATGAGGGGGGCAGGAAGTCAAAATCGCGTGGGATCGCCGTGTAGTGGTTCACACTGCTGTGGCCCGGATCTTGTGTCTCATCGCGAGTGGCCCAGTCAGCCCCGTAGTCCAGGAGCTGAGGGGGGTTGAGCATGCATGAGAGGGTTACGCAATGTTTTTGTAGATTATCGTAATATGGACCGAGGTAGTGAAAATTACGAATGTCGCCTATTTCCAATGTGGTCGATAACGTGGCGGAGGGGGGCAAACATGGCGGGGGAAGCTATGCGTTAAACACTGTTATCTCCTACAAATACACATATATATAAATTTATCTAAATATTTATACCTTTATTTATTTATTTGCTGTTTATTAATAAATGACTTATTCTATTTTAATCTACTCTTCTGCCACGACTATCTTCTTGACGTTGGTGACGTGTGCAGCAAGGGGACGCCACGGCTCTTGACTGACGCTAAGAAACCTATTTGCCTATGTCTAATACTATTAAATAAAGAAGTCGGTTATGCATTCACATAAGCAAAGAATATTTATTAATGAAATAAAATATACAATAGATATGGATTCTTATTCTCAGGGAGAGGTTTGTGCCGGAAATAACCTTAGCTCTTTTAATGACGTGATAATCTAAAGCCAAATTTGATTGAATTTTGATACAGATATAAAATATGCCAATAGTCTCAGAATTTAAAATAGGCCTAATGAAAATTGAGTCAATTTAAGTTCACAAAGAATACAAGAAAGTTCACTTGAATAGATAGTTTAGTTGAAATAAATTAAGTTATTAGGCTTGATCAAAATGATGAATTGGAAGTTATGATAGTCCTTGTTGAATCAAAATGGTGGTTACCAAATCTGCTCACAACATTTTCTTCACCTGGTACTTTGAATCTTGATGTTGACAAAAGGGGTTGACTTTAAATGGTACTCAGGCAAATTTCCCTATTTGAAACAGGACTAGGCTATGCAAATCTTAGTCCAACTGGGCCTAATTTGAAATGGAGAATTGTATCTCCAGAATTTATAAATTCATTTTAACACTGTTCTTGCTGGGTGCTGGAGGCTCAATGATGCTCAGGTATGTGTCCAAGTACAACAATAGTATTGTTGTCCAGATGTCTTGTAGGATGCAGAAATACATTTCACTGGTCACTGGAATTTTGTATAAATTATGAGACTTAATTTTTAATTTTATATTAAATGAAATTATTTTTAATTACAACTCTCTCACATTATTATTATTACTAAAAGGATATGTTGTTTTTGGGTGGGGCTATTATTAATAAATCATTTCTCAAATTTTAAGAATCTAAATTTTCTAACAATTAATTTTAAAATAATAATTATGATCTTCTGAGGGGTGATGGATAAAATGACAAACTAAATAATAACAAGTATTGAACATTAAAACTCATTAATTAATTAACTATTATCTGTATTTATCTTATTTGGTTAAGTATTAAATAAATTATGTGGAAATTGCGATAACTAACCTAAGGAAACAAGAAAATAATAATATTTACAATAACAAATATGGATGAGGCGAATGAAACATTACAATTATCCCCTCAGAAATTTGTATGAGGTGGATTCAGACATTTCGACTTAATGTTGAATGAGACACATGATACATTAAATATGAATGATTCTTAAAGCTATTATGAAATACATTAAATGAATTAAAATTACAATTAACTTAAATTTAATACATTATTTAATAACAATATCAACCTTACCTATCGGTTACTTTGGGTTTCATCAGTTCACATTTTAAATAATTACATAGATACCTGATAATTACATAGATTCACATAAGGGTTTACGCACTCGCGATTATAGTCCTTTGGTTGTTATCCCCTCTAACATTTGGAATGAGTGATTAACAATTATTTTAACAATATTATCGTTTTTATAGTTTCACACAGGCAAATATTAAATATATTAAATTATTAATGGTAAATATTTACATGAGGTTTCACAAAATGATATTTCACTGGGTAAGAGTGTTCTATCATAGTTTATTTGAGGAATTACTTTTACACTGTCATACTCATAACACAACTTCTTCGTTTCGTTCTTCATTTCGTTGATCTAGAGGTTCAATATACTGCTGACTTGAAGTTTTGGGGCTTTTCTACACGAAGTTCATGCTGATATTTGTTACAAAGACCTGGCTTTTCTGAGAATACGTGGTTGTATTTAAATAATAAATTATATAGCGAATTCCTCTGTTGTTCATTTATATGTTGGTTCGGTGATATCGCATCATAGATAGATTCTTTGGTTAAGGACGTTGTGTTGTTGCAATTTGTTTTGCACCCGTTTACACAATATTCATTATTCACATAGTTATATTCATCATACATAAAATTACCATCATCATTATCAATATTATTATGGGTTGATATTTCGTCTTTATTTAGCCTATGGCGGGGATTTGTAGTGATATGACATAATTGACCTTCGTTTAGTACCATGTCAAACTTCAATATAATATTTGTGTTATTTATCAACATATTTATAGTATTATTATCGAAGTTTATATCCATCTTCACAACAGCTAACGTATCTACTCCTAATATCACTGGTTTAATTAAATTGGGCACTATTAAAAACTGCAAGAATATAGTTTGTCCTTCTATGTTGACTGGGGCATAAATAATGCGAGATATCCTTTTTGATTTATCACCGGTTGCGGTTTTAATGATAGTGTTTGTAAGAGGAAGTTCTTCGAATGGTTTTAAGCTTTGTTGGTTTTCCTTAAACCACGATTCTGAAATGCATGTAACTGAGGAACCTGTGTCGATTAAAGCATTAATTTTTGTGTTATTTATTTTAACTATGATTTCAGGACAAGTTATTTGAATCGATTTTGTATTAGGTTTAGTATCTGGTGTTTCATTTAAAAGAAAATCTTTATCGCACATGATGTTATTAATTTCACAATTATACTCTGTGTCAATGAAATGAAGTCCGAGGTGTTGATCGATTATTTGCGCTGCGGTTGCATTATTTTTATGTACAGTATTTAGTTGGCCTCGGTTCGCAATCACAGCGCGTTGGCATTTCCCGGCTGTGGCGATTGGGAAATGCTGCTGTCATTGGCTGGAGTGTTCGATATGTTTGGTGGAGGGTGACTCATCGCTTCTGCGAATCTATCGCTCTGTCCGATAATTGCGAGCACTTGTGCTTGTTCGCTTGATGGGTAGCGTCGATCTTGTTGCTGTTCCCCGTTTCTTCTTTGGAATTCCCGATCTCTAGGGTATGGTTTATATTCCCTTTGTTGTCTATGGTGGTTGTTTTCTGACTTGTAGTTGTTTTGGTGTCGTTCATGGTAATTGCCTCTGTTTCCGTTATATCCTTGGTTTCGGTTCTGGTGATTATTGTTTGAATTCCATTTTGGCTGGTATGCTTGATGGCTTATCTTTGTTTCGTATGGAGAGTTCCGTCCGTTTTGTGGGCTGTATGGTCTCTGTTGAGGGTTTTCTCTTGAGTGGTCTTGTTGGTTTTTGTGTCTTTTCGGTCCTTCTTGAATGTCCTCCTTTTGTAGTAGACGTTCGAATCCTTTTATTGTTACTATGTTTTGAACTGATCTGCTATCTTGTATTATTTGTTCAAATCTCTCGGATAGAAGTACAACTATTTCTTCTTCAGTCATAGTTGGCGTGATAGCTTGCAATAGCAGAACTCTTTCGGTGAAGTATTCTGTTCGGGTAAGATTGCCATTCGGGCGGTATTTTTCAGCTTCTATTTTTGCTCGTATTCCCCGTTGTACCTCTCTACTCCAGTATTTTGACGTAAATTCTGCTACGAAGGTCGACCAACTCGTAATATCTGCTTTGATTAATTGTAACCACCTGGACGCAGGACCTTCAAAACTAATCTCTAGCGTATCTCGGAGATGCTCTATAGGATCGAGGGTAGGTTGGCGTTCTAGACATTTTTCATAGTATCGTTTTAATTTCTGTAAATACTCGTTCGGATTGCCAGATTGTCCATTGAATTTTGGTAAATTTCTATCTGTGTTGTCGCTACCATGACAAAGGATTTGTATGGGTCCGTTGAGATTTCCCAGGTTTTGTGGTGAATTTTTCAATGTTTCAATATCGGAAGAAATTTTGTCCAGTTTCTTTTCCTGTTCGAGAATTGATTTAGTGTTCGCATGAATAGTCGGCATTAAGTCGCCGTGAAGTGAACGAATATATGCCTTGATTTGGTCTTCAGTTTCGTTACGAGTGAATTTAATCTGTTCTTTGATATTTTGTTCTATTTTCTGTTCGGTGGATTCTAATTTTTGTTCGATGATCTCGATCGTGTTTTGTTGGTTTTGCTGTAATTTGTCTTCTAGGTTTGATTTTTGTTCAGTGATTATGTTGTCGATATAGAATTTTGTGTTCTGTTGGGTCTCATTGATGTGATAGTTGAATTTTTGTTCAATTTGAGTCATTTCTGCGGTCTGAATTTGTTGTGCAGATTTGAGTTCACTCAATTCATTTTGGAATTTTGATTGGTTCTCACGCATTTCCTGAATTTGGTTTTCTAGTGTGTGACGGCACGCTTTAATTTCTTGATTAGTTTCCTCTAATTTTGAGTTTAAGCTGGCATTGGTTTCATTTAATTTAATGTTGTTTTCTTCTAATTTTGCATTTAAATTAGCATTGGTTTCCTCTAATTTTAAGTTTATTTGTTGTAGATAGTTTAAAATGACATTCAAATCTGTGGTTGGTGTGGTTTCTGTGTTCGTGACATTCGAATTTACCGCCGTAGTTGGCACACTTGCCATCGGGATGCATGAGTGTCGGGTTTTGGCCGTGCGATCAGCTGACGATTCGTTACCGTCCGATCGGGAACCTTCGGATCCGCTCGGGTCGCTCGTGTGGCTTCGGATTGATACTAGCCAGTCAGCGGTCTGTTGTATTTGCGCAATCGAGGCGTTTGTGTCGCTCGGCGTTGCCATGGTGACGGGACTGTGGCGAATACTCGGCTCCCATTGGCTGTTTCTCTCGTCTGCTGTCTGTGTCTCTGATGACGTATTGCTCTGTAGTGATGTTGTTGAGTGTTCTGCGATGTGGGTGTCATGGCGGAGATGGTTTGCGTCTTCAGTGTTTTCAGTATTATTGTCGGTTGTGTTTGTGTTTGACTTAACTGTACTTTCGTCCCTATTCATATTTACCGGGTACTTTTTCGGTCATCGCAGATTATATGACATTGATTTATTATGATGGGGGGAAATAAATTACGGGACAACTTAATAAATAAATATCTTAAAATTATGAATATCTTATTTGACTTAATAGTAGCCTAGATTTATTGAGAGTTGTAATCTTTTGACCAAGAGCTAAGATTATTTGCCACAGGTTGGTTGCGCCAAATTACAAATACACATATATATAAATTTATCTAAATATTTATACCTTTGTTTATTTATTTGCTGTTTATTAATAAATGACTTATTCTATTTTAATCTACTCTTCTGCCACGACTATCTTCTTGACGTTGGTGACGTGTGCAGCAAGGGGACGCCACGGCTCTTGACTGACGCTAAGAAACCTATTTGCCTATGTCTAATACTATTAAATAAAGAAGTCGGTTATGCATTCATATAAGCAAAGAATATTTATTAATGAAATAAAATATACAATAGATATGGATTCTTATTCTCAGGGAGAGGTTTGTGTCGGAAATAACCTTAGCTCTTTTAATGAAGTGATAATCTAAAGCCAAATTTGATTGAATTTTGATACAGATATAAAATATGCCAATAGTCTCAGAATTTAAAATAGGCCTAATGAAAATTGAGTCAATTTAAGTTCACAAAGAATACAAGAAAGTTCACTTGAATAGATAGTTTAGTTGAAATAAATTAAGTTATTAGGCTTGATCAAAATGATGAATTGGAAGTTATGATAGTCCTTGTTGAATCAAAATGGTGGTTACCAAATCTGCTCACAACATTTTCTTCACCTGGTACTTTGAATCTTGATGTTGACAAAAGGGGTTGACTTTAAATGGTACTCAGGCAAATTTCCCTATTTGAAACAGGACTAGGCTATGCAAATCTTAGTCCAACTGGGCCTAATTTGAAATGGAGAATTGTATCTCCAGAATTTATAAATTCATTTTAACACTGTTCTTGCTGGGTGCTGGAGGCTCAATGATGCTCAGGTATGTGTCCAAGTACAACAATAGTATTGTTTAGGGTTACCATACGTCCTCTTTTCCCCGGACATGTCCTCTTTTTGAGACTATGTCCGGGCGGATTTCTGTAAAAGCTGCTAAATGTCCGGGTTTTTAAAGGAACGTATTATAAGAATATATAATTAGAGTAAAAGATGTTTTTTTATGTTTGTCCTATGAAAATGCAGTACTTATTTAAGAAAACAATTTTTTATATTCTACTTGTTATTTTTATGTTCTGGAATATAACATTTTTTAATTTTAAATCTCATTCTTTATAGCTGTAATCATTTCGTTATTCTTTAAAGAAATAGTTATTACTTTATGTACAAGCACTGGCGTTGCATCCTTTCCTTTTTTTTCTACTAACAACTGTCTGCCGTCTGACATCTGACGTCTGGGATTGAAATCAGCGCGGTAGCGGTGGCACAGCCGGAGAGGTTACGTTTTTGTTGTTATGTTCCAAGTTAAACATATGTCAAGTTGTTTAAACCCGACCTATTTAAAGGTGTTCAAGTAAACGTAATGCCTAAAAGGAAGTGCACTTTTAATCAATATCTGAAAAAAACGCTTTAATAGCTTTGAAATTGGAAGAAATTAATTTGAAGCCGAGTGTCTAGTGTGCCCTGCCGGCACTTATGTTTCTGTTGCCAATAATGATAACACATTTATTGCTTTAGAATATTTAACTTAATAGATATTCTGTTTAACTGTATTAATAATAATAAATTATATAGTTTGTGAAAAGTTATTCAGGCGTTTTAAATTTATTTAATTATGGATTAATTACCTTTTGCTTATCTCTCAAAATGATAGGTATCAAATTAAATTAATCAAAAGTAGTTTGATTAAGAGCTTACATGTTTTTCGTACAGTTTGCAAGCTTTAGGTACATTAGTTGATGTAAATAACTGATTCTTAGAAGCTTGATGAACTTTTCCAACTTTCACGACAATATATATAAAAATCTCTAACCATTAAAATAATTATGGGGGTGGGGAAGGACTCTTCATTTCCCTTCCACCGGGTCCATATGTCGAAGTGTCCTCTTTTTCACCCTCCCCCATATGGTAACCCTAGTATTGTTGTCCAGATGTCTTGTAGGATGCAGAAATACATTTCACTGGTCACTGGAATTTTGTATAAATTATGAGACTTAATTTTTAATTTTATATTATATGAAATTATTTTTAATTACAACTCTCTCACATTATTATTATTACTAAAAGGATATGTTGTTTTTGGGTGGGGCTATTATTAATAAATCATTTCTCAAATTTTAAGAATCTAAATTTTCTAACAATTAATTTTAAAATAATAATTATGATCTTCTGAGGGGTGATGGATAAAATGACAAACTAAATAATAACAAGTATTGAACATTAAAACTCATTAATTAATTAACTATTATCTGTATTTATCTTATTTGGTTAAGTATTAAATAAATTATGTGGAAATTGCGATAACTAATCTAAGGAAACAAGAAAATAATAATATTTACAATAACAAATATGGATGAGGCGAATGAAACATTACACTCCAAAACGTCTTATTAATCAAAAAAATATTGCCAACAATAATAGTAATTAGGTCTGAGGTCGTATCTAGAAAAATAAATTAGTTATAAAATAAAATATAAAATTGAGGTATTTTGGTCGTTTTCTTTTTTAGGAAAGTAGGATTAATTTTTGAATGTTATGAAAGAGTGTAACGCAACGCAATATCTTTTATTGATCGTTGTAATATGGACTAAGTTGATCTAAATTACGAATGTCGCCTATTTCCCAGGTGGTCGACAATGTGGGGAAGAGGGGCAAACATGGCGGAATGTGCTATGCGTCTAAATGGCTGTATCTCGTTAACGGTATGGGATAAAAAATCTGTAACAACGTCATTTTGAAGATGAAAATATCGCTAACAATAACGATTATTGGGTCCGAGGTTGAATCTTGAAAAATAATAAAGTAGTTAAATAATATGTTTTTTGGAAATTTATGCTAAATTCATAATTTTTTACAAAATTTAACAATTTTAGCATTTATTTATATTACTTTAAGTCTACATTTTCTCTTGTTATGTTATTTTTTCTTAAGTTATTTTTCGTAGAATTATTATCCATAGGGGCCGCAATGGATAATTACATATTTTCTCAAATTAAAAATAATTCAGTTTGCCTCAAAGTCTGTGGGTGATAAAAAATAATTTAAAATATTCTTGAAAATTTTTAACCCTACCCTTTTTTGGGATGATAAACAAGTTAACCTTTGAAATTAAATTGCATATGCACATTACTATTACAAATGAACATCAATCCAGTAAACAAAATTTTGTGGAGTAACTTTACATTATTTATATGAATAATTTTATAACCTATTAATAGTATATGACAAATTTTTCCCCTGAACGAAAATTGTCACAAAGGAAGTTCGCCACAGACGACTCAGCCTACAATTGCTGGGCTATTCCAGGGTTCGCTGGCTCTCAGGGACACGCAGACACTCTGCTGATTCAGGTCCGGCTCATACAAATCAACAACAAAACAAGTGCAACGCACACGAGTCGTAATCACGGCCAAACCTGAAAGAGGGGGGGGTGCACCTATCAGCGTGACGTAACTCGGGTTCACGTGGGTCTCCTCAAATCTCCCAAGCACCCAACAATCTACCCAAAGCAATACCGGAACACGCGAGGTATGTCGCCCACAACGTCTTAATTTAAACTCGGGGCCTATAACCCACACGGTCAAAAGTCTTACGCACGCTAGTGCCGCATTGCGCAAGTCAAACGAAATATACAGTAATTAAAGTCTGTAATATTTATATGACTGACCTACTGTCCAGACTGTAAATATAAAAGCTACTGACTCTACTGATCGGATATACTGAAACTACTTAAGCCAAAACACGTCCCAGCTGGTCTCAAACTACCAAACTCAAACTACTCAAACTACCTAACATGTTGGCCATAGTAAAATTATTTTACTAAAACAAATATTCTACCAGGTTGAATTGGCAAGAACAGAAATGTAATAAAATAATTCAGTTGACTGTTGATATAATTACATTCATTAATTAATCAATCAATTACAGTCGGACCTCTAATTGGCCACGTGCAACTTCTCCTGTTAAAACGGGTCTGACGCCGTCAGGCCTCTACAGCTATCAGTCACGTCTAAATAATCAAAAATAGATATTCACCAAAATATTCTATTCTGAACTTTGATTAGAACTTTTGACTTATTAAACTCTGATTCCAGTAATAATTAACCTTGCCTAGACGGCTTTCTAATTAATCATCCCCTACACCAGAACGTGTCTGGGCAGGGTCTCGAGACTATTAAAAGATTTAATATTTCAATTAAAATCTCTCGACTAAATCTGTCAGACCGTACTCACAAATGAATAATATTATTATTTAATAATAATAAAGTAAACGGTGTCACTCACCAAAGCGGGTCACACTACCCAACTCAATCCACTACCGTCGCACTCGACACCGCACGTACGCCACTCGTACACTCCAACCACGAAAAAAGACCGCTCGACCCGTACCGTATACGATCTCAGGACGAACTGCCCTCTCCGGACAGGGTCGTGGCCAACCCAGGCGATAAGCCTTATCGCCGGGTCAGGGTGCAGCCACCACCGCTTGCAGCCAACCTGCGTCGCTGGGACAGGTCCGCCGCCACCGCCGCAACCTGTCCGTGTCACAGCCACCGCTTGCTGCCCGCCGCCGTCGTCGCTCACCAGCCGGCCGGCGACGAGATCACGTTGGTCTTACCCCCCTCAAAATATGACTCGTTACAAGTAGTACATACAAAAATTGGCTGTTCTTCCCGAGGAAATCAAGTGTGGGAACGACTTTCCCGCGCTTTCCCGCCCCACTACACCATTGACGCAGTTATCTGTTGATCTTTTTGTTTGGATTGTAAACCTTGTAAGCATAACATTTTCGTGTACTAATGTATTTTGCCATAAAATAAATTATGTTTTACAAATTACACTTTTCTTTTTTCTCTTCTTCTTCCAATATATCGTAATATTCTATTCACAAACCTCTTCCCACGCTTTTAATTTTGAGTATTTATTGGCATATTCCCCAGATTCCAAACCTCAGATGCCTGGCCGAGCTTCGATTTCCGTCATAAATTGTTCTGTGTCGAAATCCGACATCTCAGAGTACAAAAACACTGCACTTATTAAGGAACAACAGGTCACTGACCTCCCCAGTGGCTGCGAGTGGCTCACTGAGCTAGGTTTTGGGCCACTGCAGCGGCTGTGTCCGACACGGAATTCAGTGGCCCGCAAGTGGCTGTGTAGTGTGAACGGTCGGAGGCGATTCCCATTGCTTTCAATGGCAATCGAGCGCGCGGCCACTGGCGGCCACGGGATTCTGACGAAGTGTCCAGTGTGAACCCGGCCTTAGTAGATAGGCCCATATATTGTGCTTCACACTTCTTACATAAGAATTATAATAATAATAATATTTATTCCTTATAAAATATTATAACATAGTTACATTTGAACTGTTGGGAATGATTAGGCCATCCAAACCAGTTTTGATGGCACAATGTCCTTCACTTTCTTGTCGTTCAGTCGTCCTTATCTAACATGATATAGTTGCTCACTGTGGTGTTCTTTCAATAACTGTCCACTGCAAACAAAGCGCTCACAGATTAGATGAAATAAAATATGTGAATCTAGACACACTAGACACACGAGACACATTGTAGCTGGTAGATGATATTTTCTGTGGCACGTGTGTTGTGACCCTGGATACTGAAATTTTTTTTAGTCTTTGTGCTTGTGAAGGAGGTACCAGGTTGGTTAATTTCACAGGTTTTACATCTTTTTTTTCACAAGGGAAAGGAGCCTTGGGGGGGGGGGGGTTATTTTAGGATTATTATTAGGGTCAGGAATTTTTGGCCGGATCAGGATATTTTGAGGTCGGGTGGTTGTCTAAAAACTATTGTTGGGGGTTCTTCGAGGCTTTTAGGATTTTAAAACCATCCTTGAGTCCTTGAGTATTGAGTTCAGTGATTGCAGGCCATGATAGTAATTGGTGATAAGAGCTAAGGATGTTAGGGCGATTTGATTTCTTTGGCGAAAATGGTTTAGATTACCTTGCTTCTGTCGAGTAATCCTGATTTTGGTATCACACTACCACGGTTTCGAACCACTTATGGGTTCATTTTCAAGTGTTACATTCATCAAGCGGTCATCTTCAAATGTAGATGATGTTGTCAAACTGTTTCAACAACATCATCTACATTTGAAGATGACCGCTTGATGAATGTAACACTTGAAAATGAACCCATAAGTGGTTCGAAACCGTGGTAGTGTGATACCAAAAACAGGATTACTCGACAGAAGCAAGGTAATTTAAACCATTTTCGCTAATATTAAGTAATCCAGAGGCTATTCAATCATGATTTCTTTGGATTGTGGTTATTTTGTGATTGAAGCGGATTTGGTTGTCAACTAAGTTTCTGGGGTAGCCCCGCTTCACAAAGGCTTCAGTTATGGTATTATTGAAATTTTTGACTTCTTAGTCCAAGGAGCGTTTCCCTCTTATGGCTTGGCTGTATGGGATTGATATTTTGGTAATGGTAGGGTGACGACTATTGAAATGGAGGCACTGCAGGTGGTTAGTAGGCTTGAAGTGGATTCTGGTTTGAATCTGTCCATCTTGTATTTTTATCTTGAGGTCCAGGAAGGCAATTTCTGCGGTTGAAGTTTTATTAGTAAATTTAAGGGAGCTGAATTTGCTAAGATCTCTTAAGAACAAGTTGAGGGAGTCTAGGCTAGATGAGGTCCATAAGACGAAAATGTCATCTATGAATCCGAACCAGCACTATCGCTTAGTGGTTTGAATTCTTATAAAAGCTTGTTCTAATTTCTCGATAGGGGGCAATTCTGGTTCCCATTGCTGTGCCCTTGACTTAAGGTTGTTCTCGCCTTCAAATCGGAAGATAAAAAGGCTTGTTCTAATTTCACCATGTAGAGGTAAGAGGGGGCCATTCTGATTCCCATTGCTGTGCCCTTGACTTCTAGGAGTTCTTTCCCTCAAATCAGCTGTTCTTCTCCAGGATGAATTTTGCTAGGTTAAGAAGAAAGGCAGTAGAGGGCTGTGAGTGCTTAGGGCCTTGATCTAGAAAGAATTCCATTGCTGATGGGCCATGTGTGTGCAGTATATTGGTGTACAAGGAAGTTACATCAGTAGTTCCTTGTGTGTTAGATACTGTGGGTTGTGTGAGTCGACGTTGGCCGAGATGCTTTCCGTTGCTGAGTTGCAGCTAGCTACTATAGGTTGCCCTGGAGGGGGAAGCGTATTCTTGTGTACCTGAGGAAGAAAGTAAATTTGCGGTGTGGAGGGGTTGGTATTAATGAACAGTTCTAAGGAGTCCGGAGATATGTTTTGCAAGGTGGCTTCTTTTTCTGCACTGAGTGAGTTAAACATAGAATTTTGTTGTTGGATTTTCCTTGATTTGTTTGTAAGTGGATGAGTCTGAAAGCTGTTTGTAGGCTTCGGCCATGTAATCTTTCTTATTCATAACTACGGTTGTGAAGCCTTTATTAGCTGGAGGATCATGATTTTTTGGTTGTTAATGACTTTATGACTGCTCTCTTGGTTGTAGTCAAGTTGTCCTCCTTGGGTAATTGTTGCAGTAAGTTATAATATGTAATCGTCTGCAGAATAAAATTTTTATAAAGTTCCAATGGGTGATCTAGAGGTAGTGGTGGAGGGTCTCAGTTGGAAGGTGGTTTTTCATTAGGCATGTTTCTGGTTGTTGTTGGTTTTTGGAGGCATCTGGGAATTGGTACAAGTGATACTGATTTCTTAGGTTTCTGACAAATGAAAATACATCCTGCTCTAGGCTGAATGGGCCGATTTTGTGGATAGAAGTGAAGCTAAGTCCTTTTGAGAGTACAGAAGTTTCTGATTTGGACAAATTCTGTGAGGAAATGTCCATTACCGACTGGTTTGGATTCCTTGGATTCATCAGATTGCTTATGGTCATAGGCGTAATTCGGGGAGGGGGGGCAAGGGGGGCAGTTGCCCCCCCAATAATTTGAAAATTAAAATAAATTTTTTGATATAAATAACAAAAATTAACCAGAATCATGCTTTTTCAAGTTGTAAAATTAAATTATTTTAGACATAAATTTTTCATTAATTTGAGTCTTGTTGACATGCCGTATAAGTACGCTGGTGGCTTAGTTTTGTTTGAAGTCTTGCGAATTTGCAAAAATATGTTTAGTAAACGAATACAGACATACTCGTTATCCACTATGGCGCGTCGGTCGACGAGAACCCACTCCCACGCCAAACGACACGCCCACCAATGAACTGACGCTCCTGGATGGCCAACCTCTAAACTCTATAGTACTGCTCAGAGCTAGTGTAAGTTGCCTGTCATAAGACACTGTTCACGTTCACCTTGTGGTGTAATATTTCTTCGCATGAGTGCATAAGGAAAAACCATGGTAAGAATTATTATTTTTAATATTCTCCTTAGGGCGCCGCTTTCTCCAAAATTGATTAATAGTTAACTAAACAAACATTCAAACATTACATCCACCGTACGCCACGCCCCCAGCCGGCCCCAGAGCACACAAAGACAATTGCGAGAGGCGTAAGAGGGCGAGTACAAAAATGGCGATATCGTCGATATCAAACGAGTATATGTCACGATAGCATTTATTTGCATATTTCATCAGTGGTGGCTCTTGAGTTTCTGTATTTGGGGGTTCACAGCAAACAATAGACACGTAATACGTCATCAATACGTCATCGCTTAGCTTAAAATTTGAACTCCAAGTCCCTAATCTGTTAAGCGAATTATGAGTAAAAAAGCATATTCCTGTTAATACAACTATTGGAAATACTTCATATCAGACTATAATTTTCAATTGTTTAATAGCCTTGAAATATGTTTTTTGTAATTAATGAAAAACCTCTATTCTGACCATATTACGTTATTAATACGTCATAGTTTGTCAGAATAAGCCAAATCTGGCATCAGGCTTGCAGCCTAAGTGGATCTAGCACAAAAATCCGTTGTTACTAGTTATAATATATATATTTATGATTTGAAATAAATATCATCTAAATAATCCATATATCGTAAACTAAATTTGTTAATTTGTTATCTTTTGTTGTAATTGTTGTTGTCATTAGTAAGTTGTGGGGGGTAGCACTTATTTCTGAGTTAATTGTCAGTGCGGCACACACTTGTGAGTGCGGTTCTCACAGGTGAGTGCGGCTACATTATGTTTTGACGTCCAGGTTAGTTTGTAGTTAATAATTTTTTAATCGATAACATTATTTATAACATAAGCTTTTATAACATTAGCCTTGTATTATAATATTTTATCTTTAAGTCTAGCATCTGCATCTGCAGTGTATAAACCCATATTCTTCAATACGAACTAGTGCAAAGGGGGGGGGGGGGGGGTATATAGTGTATGCAATCAAATCAGGATGAGGCAATGACATAAGATCTTGCCCCTCCAATCGAAATGCTGAAATTACACCCATGCTTATGGTGTAGGAATTGGTCCAGTAGAAATTGGTAGTTTGTTGAGAGAGGCTAGGCAAGGTTTAACGCTGATCAGGGGTTGAGTCTTTTGTGTTCGGGGGGAGCCATTTGCTTCAACAAAACCCTCAGTCTTAAATTTAAGGAGACAAAGTTTTGAAAGGTTCTATAGTTTGATTTTTGCAAAGCTTTCTTATAATTGGGTGGCTTTGGTCACTGTGTTTGCCATTTCTGGTACTGAATTTAGAAAACTGGTAAGGAGGTGGTCATTGAACGCATGAAAGTATTAATAATTTTGGTTTTTATTGTTTATAAAAAGTGTTTATACAGTAGAGTCCCGCAAACCCGGACTTCGATAACCCGGAATTCTGGATAACTCGGAAAGCCTGCCAGAGCAATGAAGTGCATTGAGATTTAAGGCCAGAGCACGGCTGTGTGACCATGGGTGTGACATATTTAAAACTGTTTTAGTTTTTCTTTAAGTTGTTTTTGTAACTAATATAGTTTTTATATTTTTTACTATGCAATAAATTAATTATTTCTTATAGAAATAACAGAAACTATTCTTATTTTTTCTTATTTTTACTCATTTCTCGGTAACTCGGAATTTTCACAAACCCGGACACCGTTCGGTCCACATTAGTCCGGGTTTGTGGGACTCTACTGTAATAGGAATGTGTCGGTTACCTCAAGTCAGCCAGGTTTTTGAAAACAACCGGCATCGGGAACTGATTTCAAAATGTTACTGGTACTGTGGTAGTGTGGTACCCATGTCAATGGGCGGAAGTAATTACCGGCCACATAAGACGGTCGATCGGCTCAGCGCCATGGGTGCTACACCGATTGCAAATGCCATCGTTTATTATTATTATTATCATTTCAATAATTTTCTAAAATTCCTTTTGACTCTAAATTTATAAAAATGTTTTTCTCTTGATAAACCTTTTTACTCTAATTTTCAAAATTAGTTGGACTGGGGTTATTTTCTACAGGCATTGTAAAACTATTAATGGAAATATTTTGTTTCTGTTCTTTTTTTTTCATAGTTTATTATTTTTATTGCTTACCTGAAAAATAAATAAATAAAAATAAAAAGTAAGATAGTATTTTATGACTTGATGAAACTTAAGCGTGAAAATTTAAACATTTTTTAACTATACTGTAAAAGATTAATATAAACAGATTGCTCTACGTTTGTGGTGACATTACAACTTACAACACATTGTAAAAAACACTAGGGCCCAATGATACCGGGACCGAGAACCGATCTTGTCAAGAATGGGTACTGGTACCGACTTTGAGAAAAGTGGTACCAACACGTACACTTTCGCGCTAGCTAGGTTTTGCTCTGCCGGGGCTAAAGTGTTTGGCGCCATGGTAATTGTGTAGGTTGTGATCTCCAGCGAAACGTGCGTTAGCGTCAATCACGACTCATAATGGGAATTTCCTATCGTCAAACAAGGGCACATATGACCTGTCCAAACATTTGACGACTATTTGCCGTATGAGGACTTATAAGAACGAATTGGAAACGAGTAATGCTAAACACACCCAGTACAAGCTCGTATTGGCCTGGATTGGATTTGCCCTTGATCGACGATAGTGATCTCTTACCATGTTTAGTTAGTACTATCCAGAAGAGAGGTAAAAAAGCTGCCACTTATTACCGTGAGTGCAACAATGTAAAGGAAACTAGTATTGTAAAGTTTCCTGAGGCACTTGTACGAAAATCGTTTTCTAAACAGTATTAATAAATGATGTGGCTAGAAAAAAATGTCCGGAGTAGCACCGGTGTTCTGAGAAGTGCCGGGGCTGCGCTCCGGTGTCCTAAAAAGTACTGGAGCTATGCTCCGGTGTGCTTCGGCTGAAATTAACCCCTGCTTGCACTTGTATGTTTAGAATATTGTCACGTCACCCTGCGTGACTGGGGGGGTTGGTAGTCTCAGAGTGAATAAAAAGTCGCCACCTTACCTTAAACTACTTTATTCGTCAATTAGGACCTGACATGTCGCTCCTGCTTGGCTGTCCCTGATTACATAGGCGAACCCTATGGCCCTACGCGGACATCAACTCCTTCTCTGCAGGGGTCGTCTCGTCCATCGCGCCTCTCTCCCTCTCTCCTTGACTGGGTAGGAGTCCTCCGTCCCGCTGTCGACTCCCGTCCTCAGGTACCCGGCGCCTCCAGGTCCGCGGTTCGGAAGTCCACCGCCAAAGAACCCGCACACCGTGTCTCTCGCCCGAGGTCCACTGCCGCACGCTCCGGCCCTCGTACTCGAACTGTCCACTCGGTGCCCGGAGGCGCTCGTACCCCCTCTCCTTGCATACACCGGGGGATTGTTGCACCATAATTGCGGGGAAAAGTCCCTTTAATTACCCAGACGAGGGGAATTCTGGGGCCCCTCGTCACACTCCCCCCACTTGGCCAAAAAAAAAGTCCCGAAGGGAGTTTTTTTTTTTTTTTTTTTTGTAACACTAGGTTCCAGAGTTCATTGAAGAAACCTCCGCTGACGGCTACTGGCTGGAATTGGTGAAAGACCCAAAGTCCGCTGAAGTTCACTTTCGCTTGTTGGAGGGGTAAAGGCCAAAACTCATGAGTCCATTGAAGTTCTGCTGAGGGTCACTTAACTGGGGCGCTGCATGTGGGATGTCCCATTGTCCAATGTTGAGTGCGTCTAGAGGGTCTCTGTTCACGGGGTTGCACGAATAAGTCTTCCTTCTTCCTGCGCTGCTGCAGAGTGGGTGGTGAAGAGAGAGGGTAGTAGGGAGAACGATCAGGGCGTCTACTGCCTATTCCAAGTCATACATGGTCATGGGGCCTACTTTTTAATACACAAAAGAACAGTTATTTATTTCCAAAAAGCTAATGATTTGGGAACCCTCACCAATAATCCTACTCCTAAACATAATTTGGGAGGAAACGAGATGCCGCATACATTTCTAAAATTACAACAAGAGATACAAGACCACATAATACATTCGAAAATTACATTTAAACATTAGGTACCAGATAAACCCCTTCCTTTTGAATCAATAGGAACTTCACATTTGTTCTTTTTCTAGTTTAAATTGAAAATAAATTTTTTTTACAATTTCTACCAACAATCCTGGAATAAACATTTCAGAGAATAAATTCTTAGTTAGAATATAATATTATCTTGCTGTCAAGTCAGGTTGTTTTACAACACGGGTGGGGAGTCAGCACGTCTACGTGACCTCAAGTGTGCTGAGCAAGCGCGCGACATCCGGTCGCGTCTCCACGTGCAGCTAACTGCGTTTCAACTTCGCTTACCCAAGCTGCTGAGCATAACAGCCTACATATCGTCTTTCAACCGCTGGTTACAATTCCAGATCTAACCGGCTACACAATTCTCCTGATTCATTATACATATTAAAATCAACAAGTTTCCCGATAATTTTCTTGTTACATTACATTATAATAATTCATTAAATTACTTTCCAAACAATAACAATCATTCATGAATCATCTTTATCTGTCTACATATTTAACGATTAGGGGCATCATGGTACAATGTCTCTTTGATTACGTATAAACATTAACAATCCCATTAATAATCCCGTCTGGGAGTCAAACTAATCCCTTTACAAATTATGTTATAATATCCCTTTGATTACCTAACGACATGGATGGTATTGTCTACCCTGTATGAACATTTCCTAAATACAGACTTAAAAGCTGACACATTAAACAATATTCTCAAACGTTAATTACATCATTTATACTGTTTATGAATCTACATTTTCCTTTCTCGATTGAGTCAAGGGATAGTCTTTTGGCGTTGATTTCAGGTGGCACAGGCAAACATTTGTCCGAATAACAATCGTCACTAATACGCTATCACTCACATTAGTCCAGCCCTTGGTCTTAGGTTGACCCAGAGTTTCAACGAATCGGAGTCTCTCGGAATCAGAAAGGAGGTGGCGGCCGTGTGTCAAGATTGCTGACGACGCGTCGCCGGCAGAGGGAGGCCGTTGGCTTCGCCGTGCCTCGCCTCGCTGCTTGGCTGGGATCCCTGGATCGCTATCCACGTTCGCTAACGTGCACCAAATCCAGGCTGGCTGTTGACAGCTTACAAATTTCATTAATTACACAGCAATTATATCTTATGCAAATAAATCACAAAACTTGTTACTTCTCAACATTACATTCACCAAAACTGTTTGTGAATATAAATCTCCTACCCTAAATCTGAATTAGTACATGGTATATTTCTGTCGTTTTACTATTGCTTAATAACAAGAAAACAATTACACTCTTTATGGATTGATCTGTATATCAGTCCTCTGTACTAATATTATTACGTTCTCTTCCCTCGAGCTCTGTTCTTGACCATACAAAACAACTTTGTTTCATACAATGTACACTGGCATTCTAATTAATCACAGTGATAAGACAAACTAAATCAAACCTGTTATTGTAACGATGCAGACCTTCCCTATCTTGAACGCTAGATCCCTTAAATATTTATCTTAAGACAAGACATCCTAACCACATGATTCGTTTACTGAGAACCTAACGTTGAACGCAGTACGCGTGTGCGCTCAGTTTTAGTCAGATTATTTAATGAACACTCTGTTACTACATACACAAAACTTGTAAACATTCATAGTTGATATAACATTCACTGTAACAGTTGCAAAAATTACAATCAGCGCTTTTAACCTTACATAACACCAAATATAAGAATAAACAAAGAAAAAGAAAAGAATATAGCTGCAAATAATTAATTCTTTTTGTATCACTTAATTCCTAACAATGGAGCTATCGTTACCTAAATATTACAAGTTTACAAAACAATTATTCTAAATTACACTCAAAGAAATCATTACAAAATATTATGTACATATGTGACTCTGTGTGGGCTTTTTATAACACAATTGGTGTTTTATATTCTCTCACACACCCACTTGTTTATCGCTATACATCCATTCATTCATGGTGGCCACCAACATTCAACACCATTCACACGCCTTGCTTACTTCCTAGCATTGCTTGCGTGACGTGTGTTTATTCTGAAAACAGATCAACATCCTGGCGCTATCAATGCGTGCCCACATAGCGTCCATCTGCGCAGTATCTTAGTCTAATGTCTCGCCTCCAACACTTATCTGTCAACAAAGCTTATTACTCTTGGAGTACACACGTCTCTTTCACAATGCCTGTACGCACGTCGTCTCTCAACAGCGGGGTCGCTATCTTATCAGTCGACAATACATTCCTCGCCTCAACTCTCTCTTGGCTCCCTGCCTTAGCTACGATCCTGGGCTCTTAAGAACATATTACATATCAACGCAGTATTGTTCATATTAGAACACATTAACAACATTAAACAGAACAATATTAACCACACAGTAATAATAATCAATCTTAAATATACACACACAAAGAATTTTACGCTTTAACTAATTATTTATGCAGAACTCATTTGTTTTAATTAAACACATGCAACCCTATAATTAACTAAGGGATTACAAGTTGTTCCATATGACGGTAGCTATAATAATAAAATAAGATAATATCCAACAGTTCGCAAAGTAATCAATAATTATAAACAACAACGGTCGATGACCATTAATCAACAGATGATTAATGATAAATACGTTATACACTATTAAACCCCACGTTATCCTGGGAACCTCGTATACTCTGAAATTCCTTTATTTCACTTAATTAACTCTTACTTGGCCGTGTCTTCCTGTACGTCCGGGCCAGCGCCGGGCGCCGCCGTGAGGTCGGCACGATCAGCTGATCCGGGCGCGTGGGGTCATTGACCGCGCTCTCAGTGCGCGCGTCGTATTAGGTGGTTACAGTGGTTCGGTGCCTTGCGCTCAGCTCCTGGAACATTTTATTGGCGACTGCTCGGTCTCAGACCATCCTTTGAGAGTCCCCTGATACTATGCATCGACCCGTTCCTTGACTCTGGCTACTCCGAACTGCTGTTTATTATCAGGCTCTCGCCACGTTCTACAGCGATATACATGTCTGTCCGAACAACACAATTACTTTTATACGCATTATACACAACTTTATATTAAAGACACGTACGACACATTTAATGAGATACACCTTGATAACACCACCTGCTTTGTGATCATTTATTAAAATAAGACCTCTGCATTACGTTTATTGCATTTATATCATTAATATACACAATTAATTATTACATTATGTTTGTTTATTTACTTACCGCTAATCTTTATACACACTTGATTACCTACATTGTCACTCACGTTATCCAACTTTACCTGTGGTCCAGTTTACTGCTTATCTATTCACGCTGATTTACCCCCTTCACTGGTCTTGCCCTTTGATTCCTGTGGTTCGCACCATTCCAAGGTCACTCGTAGCTCTCTGCCGGATATTTCAGCCAGTAGCACATCTCGTGGCAGATCGTCTCCTCCCTGGCTGCGTTGCTTGTCGGCTAACTCCATGCCTGCGTCATCTTGGCGTTGATTACGCGCGGTACACAAGACTTTCAGCAATTTGAGACCCAGAACAAAACAAACAAAAATTAACACGGTGCCCAACATTACGATAATTTCCGATACTATCTCCCCTTGATCAAGTTCTCCAATTACAGACTCCGCCCTTGCTGTCTGTCCTGTGAGGCCTACACCAATTAGATACAGATTTCTAATAACTATCAACATTAATAATAACACAAAAACCGTGTGTACCGCTGTGGACAAGAGTGGATAGCTATCTATTTCCTCCTTTGGTATTTTCACCCGTGGCGCTTGTGGGACCTTGTGTTCTAGGACTGAATAGTTAAAATGCGGTATGCTGGTAGGCCATTCTTCATTTAAGCACTCCGCCAGTGTTGTAAACTTGTTCATACTCTGTAAATCATCTCGTGAAATCTTCAACGACTTCAGCTTCGACCAGGCTGCTGGAATCACATGGGTGGCCCGTGACGTCATCCCTCGGTCCCGACACGGATATGCTTGTCTCACGAGAGGCTGGCCCCTTGTCTGTAACTCACAATCACAAGGAAGCTTTATCTCTATTGCGCCCATTGAGTGGTCAGATGTTATCTCTATGCTCCGGTTCTCTCTATATCTGCAATTCAAATAAAGGTTATCTCTTACATTCGTTACTACAAAAGTAAACTCGTCTACTTGGGTTACTTGCGTTTCTCCGCCCTTGATACAGGAATACATACATACAGAACTTAATTCACTTATAGTTGTACCTTTAAACATTTTTATCGGACAGAGGGACCCTGCTCCTACTTCGGCGGGATACCTGGGTAAATAACACAATAAATGCTTATGTGGTTGGCACTGCTTCGTATTCGGTCCCTGGATTGAAATTGATTGCTCTCCATTTACTGCTAAAAACGAAATTGCACTGTTAATTTTACACGTATTATTTTTCCAAGCAAAAGGTACTAATATGGGCTCATATAGCGTCCAATGGCCACCGCTCTTACGAATTGGGATCCTCAGATTAATTAAAATATCATCTCCTGAAATCACACAATCAGCTATCTCTAATTTTAAATTCTTGGTAGTCTCGTCAGCTGGTATCACTAATTCGTATCCATCCTCGCGCAATGCCTCTGCTACGCCTGTTAAATCAGATCTTAATCTGTCTAAGGTTATTATGGAATTTGGCACTTTATTTTCTCTACACTGACTAAGGATTTCTAACTTCGCCATTAACTGCAATGTCTGCAGCTGTCTAATTACGTGACGGGCGTTAACCCGCAACAAACTGTAACTTTTAGCATTATTTTCTTGTCCTTCGGTAAATAGCTGTTCCTGTACTCTATCAATTACTTTAGTGATATTAACACCCACATTCATAACTTGCGCAAACGTTGTCCTTACCTGGTCACTGAAATTTTTCATATTTAAATTTAGACCATCGAGTTCCACAAACGCCTCGCTGACCTGTTCTTGCAGGGCCTGCTCAAATTGTGACATTGATTTTTCGTTAACAATTAAAGGTTTTTAACTGTTTATTTGTAGTAATTCCACAACACCAGTGCGCAAGATTACCTAGAAAATGTATACTCCTAGTGGACCTCACACTGCTGCTCCCGAACGTTTCCTGAGTCTGTAAATTAATGCTAGCATTTAACCATTTAAGCTGTTTCTCAAAATGTTTATCCACCTGAAATATCCAGGAATGCAAAACACATTGTACACTGCTCTGGGCTTTATCACAAAATCCATTAGTCCCCGGGAAACGTAATTGAACTGACTCTACTTCTGGCCACTTACTCTTATACATCAGCGATATGGAGGCTTCATACACCAACGCCTCTCTTATCTCTTTCCAGTACACTCCTGGTATCATTGTAACTGTTAACGGCTCTGTCGGCTCCGATTGGGCTATTGCTCTAGGAATGAATAACATGATTACAACATACATTACCAATCCGCGTCCTCCTGGTCCCCTCATCCTGGAACTCTGTTAGGCTCTGCTTCCTAATTAGCCTCACTGTTTAACACTTTCGCGGAATTACAGTACTCGCCGGTTATGACACAACAAAATTAAAATTAAAAACACACCATTCACTAGCAATATTAATTAACTTTATGCTAATAATAGAATCTTACTCTGTTTACTATATACAACTATTCTAAATAAATAATATCAAAATGAATAAAGTAACAGCACTGTTAACCGCACACGGTGAAGTCCGCAAATGCACGCCCAGCGCGGCTGTCTTAAAACTAGCACACCAATATCGCTGATTTAGCGTCCAAAGTTCACTTGGCACTCCACGTTTTGCTGTTCATAAAAATAACGTTATGAGCGTTCTAGTTTAACAGGTGTGCACACTTACACTAATTAAAGAAAAGAAAATTAATTTATTGTGAGCTACACACAGGCACGGCCCTAGGGACTTTGCCGCCCTGGGCGAGATTGGCGACCGCCGCCCCCCCAATGTATCCCGTCTATAATTGTTTACAACCGGGCTCCACCCCTTCCTTGAGCGATCGCCAAACTTACAGTGTCTCCACTGTGATGCGATCGCACCACATTAGTGTCTCCCTAAACTCTTAAATAGCCTAACTGCATAGGGGTCACAAGTGTAAATTGCACATTTTAAAATTATTTTCATTTCATAAGCTGGTTTACAGTTGCAGAGATCTATTTTTTTATAATCTGACTTTAAAATGTATCCGAAGGTAATCAGCTATTAAGTTACAATTGACATTTAAAACTCTTATAATGAAGTTGGTCGACATTTATTTTAAAGCGCCCTCTAGAAACAAATCAAAGAAAGGCTAGGGGCCTCAAACCAATTTGTCGTTCCTTAAAATTTGCGGCCCCAAAAATCTGCCGCCCTGGGCGGCCGCCCGGTCTGCCCACCCCTGGGGCCGGCCCTGGCTACACATATATATACATTGTCTAGGTAATCTCTTCCTACACTTTCATTTGTTCATATTTATTTATTAAATAAGTGAAAATGTCTATATAGTGGCTCAACACTTTGACCCCTGTACCACATTCAAAAATCACTAATCTACCTTTTTACACTACTATACACGTCTGGTTTCCACTTCTTATCACCTTGGATAAAAACGTTTCATGCGGTTAACGTGCACCGTGTCCACATACCACTTGCCTCCGCTCTTCACCTCCACTTCATAGTTAACCTCTGACAGCTTGGAGACCACCTTGTAGGGTCCATGCCACCGATGAAGTAGTTTCGTAGTCTTCCCTTTCTTACGACTCGGGGTCCATACCATGACTTCTTCTCCCGGTTCGTACTCCACGTACCGATGTTTCTGGTCATATCGATCCTTTTGCTTCTTTTGACTCCTCTCCACAATTTTTATAACGTCTCTCCGGCATTTCTGAACTCTTCTGAGGACTTCCTCAACCTCTCCGTCTCCGACCTTGTCCCTTCGCAGGGAAACATCCACGGGCAATCGTGCCTCCATGCCGTAGAGCAGGTAAAACGGACTATGCTTCGTGGTTTCTTGGCGACTCGTGTTGTAGCTGAAGCATGCGAGGTTGACATATAAGTCCCAGTCTTTCTGATTTGACCCCGTATAATACGATAACATCTGAGCCAACGTTCCGTTAAAGTGTTCTACTAACCCATTACACGCGGGATGATACGCAGTAGTGAACAGAGGGCGAATCCCGAGGCCATTCAATAACCCACGTACCAAGTTGGATCTAAAATTCTTTCCTCGATCAGCGAGTATTTCTCTTGGACATCCAAACCGACACACGATCCTATCGATCAGAAAATCCGCCGTTTCTTCGGCTGTAGCCGTGGGGGTTGCTTTTGCTTCAGCCCACTTCGTAGCATAGTCCATCGCCACTATTATATACTTATTGCCTCTTTCGGTGGTGGTAAAAGAACCAAGGACGTCTATGCCTATCCGTTCGAACGGTAAGCCCACAGGTATTGGTTGTAGCAAACCCGCTGGTGATCCCTTGGGCGTTTTACGTGTCTGACAATGAATACATGTTTTCACGTACTTCTCAGTGTCCTTCAGCATGTTTGGCCAATAATACCTGCACTTAATCTTGTGGAAGGTTTTTGTTAGACCTAGGTGTCCTCCTAACAAAGGACTGTCGTGACAATCATATAAAATTTCTTCCCTTAGGCCTCTTGGTACATAGAGCAATTTCTCATCCCCTGAATGCGCTATATTTCTGCGATATATTACTCCATCTTCTATCACAAAGCTTCTGGCTACCCTCCTGTCTTTTGATGTTTCCGCTTCGGGATCTCTTATAGCTTCTTTGATCTTCCGGCATTCTTCATCTTCCTCTTGCTTCTTCTGTACGTCACTCCACTGTAGTGCGAGCATAGGGATTTCATTAGTCATATCTTCGTCTTCGGACGTACAGTCATTACATGCATTCCTCGATAAAGTATCCGGGACTACGTGTAGGCGTCCCTGTTTATGTTTAATCTTGTACTCGAATTCCATCAGTTTCAAAGCCCACCTGGCCAGTCTTCCGGAAGAGTCTCTGTGTCTATTCAGCCAGCACAAAGTGTGATGATCTACCACTATAGTGAACTTCCGTCCCCATAAAAATTGGCGAAAGTGCTGCGTGGCCCAAACAACGGCAACACACTCCTTTTCGGTTACGGTGTATCTCTTCTCTGGATCTGACAACCTGCATGACGCATATGCCACTGGCAATGTATCTGCATTCTCGGTTTGCATGATGACTGCTCCTACTCCTAGATCGCTCGCGTCTGTATGGAGTTCCACTGGTAAGTTTGGGTCAAAATGTCTCAAAATCGGAGCACTTGTGAGCTTTTCCTTCAAGACTTGGAATGCTCGCTCCTGGTCTTCACCCCACTGATATCTAACATTCTTCTTGGTTAGCTCTGTCAGGGGCTTGGCGAGTTTGGAATAATCAGGGACAAACTTTCTATAGTAATTTGCAAGTCCAAGGAAAGATCTTAATGCTCTCAGCCTTCTTGGTGTGGGGAAATTCATGATTTCATTGATTTTTCCAGAGTCCGGACTTACGCCCTGTGCACTAACTGTATGCCCCAAAATCTTAAATTCTGAGAAACCAAACGAGCATTTGGAGGGGTTGAGGGTCCAAAGGGAGAACTTGTCTCAACCTCTCTATCAGTGCCTCAAAAGTCGGGGCCATCACTACAATGTCATCTATGTATATAAGACATGTGCCCCACTTTAGTCCCGCCAAAACTTTGTCCATGCAATTCTGAAATGCAGCTGGACTTGTCTTCAACCCGAACGGGGTCACCTCGTATTCCCACAGTCCGTCGGGTGTGATAAAAGCCGTTATATGCCTGTCAGATTCTCTTATGGGCAACTGCCAAAACCCGGAGGTCAGATCTAACGTCACAAACCACTGACATCCGTTCAAATAGGTTAGAATGTCATCAATCAAGGGCAGGGGATGTTGGTTGGAGGCGATGTGCTCGTTGAGTTTTCTATAATCCACACAGAATCTCCATTCTCTGTTCTTCTTACGCACCAGCACTACGGGTGAGGCATAGGCTGAACTACTTGGTCGAATCACTTTCTTCCTCAGCATGTCATCCACTTGTTGCCTGAGTATTTCACGTTCTCGATGTGAGACACGGTATGGCGGCTGATGAACTGGTGTTCTGTCTAACAGCTCGATGCAATGCTCACTTGCAGTGGTTCGGCCAATACTTTCTGGGTTCCAAGAAAACCTATCACCATATTGTCTTAGTAAATCTAGCATCCTCTCGCGCTGGTCGACGGTCATCTGGGGGCCAAGTTTCAACTTCTCTTCTTGGAATTTAGATAATACTGTAGTGCAGTCACTACTTCTTCCCTCTGATTGCGGCTCGATCTCTTCTGCCTCGTGTATTTGAGCGATGATTTCTCCCCTTGAAATTGTTCTCACTCCAGCGGACAAATTAGTAACTATCACTTCCTCTGGTGGGTGTTCTTCCGTCAGATATGGTGGTACTACAATGGATCTATCTTTATACAACTGACTATTGGGTTCCATAACTCCAGTGCTCGGAAGTGTCCCTTCAAACCTTATCTTTAAAACTCTGAAACTCTCCGGGGGAATTTCTACATCGTCTACACTAATCACTCTGGTGTAACACTCTATTGGCTCTTCTAACTGGATCTGATTAAGCCAAGTTGGATTAGGTGGTGGTCGCTGATATTTTGCGAATTTCTCTTGGCAGGAAAATGAAGTAGGTATTCTCCTTCCACCATTGTTCGTCAGTATCACTGTCTTCTTTCCATAATCTATAACTGTCTGATATTGTACGTGGAAGTCGTTTCCTAAAATGAGGCAGTCACCTAACCCTCTGGCTACAAAAACAGGGAACTCTATATGATAACCGTTCAGTTCAATCGAAATCTCCGTCCTTCCCACTATGCATACAGGCTCGTCCGTTGCAGTTTTCATGTTTACATTACCAACAGGGTGCACCGTACGATTTCCTACCAGGCTTTCATCCATACAGCTTACACACGCCCCTGTGTCAATAATAACCGGCCTTCTTTTCAGATCAACTATGGCCTCGACCTCTAAGACCCCTACAGTCCTTATTGTAGCTGGTGGGTTACGCTGAGACTTGTTCGATTCTGGCTGATTGGAATGTCTCCCTCTCTGTCTGTTCTGCTGACGGGGGTATCGATACGAATCGCCTCCTTGATAATCACGGTTGTACTGCCTCCATGTATTTCTCCATTCCTCCCTTTCATGCCTCTGACACAGATAATTTAGCCTAGGGCCATCTTCTCTGCTAGGGGGATTTCCTGTAGGAGGAGCACCATTCCCCGCGCCTAGTGCTCCCCATTCTCGTTTCCCGGATTCTGCCTTGTGTTGGTCCGGCAGTTAATCGCAAAATGTCCTACACGATTGCACTTGTAGCAAATTACTCGTCCATCGGCTGTTCGTCCATGATTTTCTCTTCGCTGATCGGAATGATAGTTTCCTCGGCTTCTACCTCTTCCTCTTCCTCCTTGGGCTCCACGTCCATATACTCCGTCTTCTACGTGACCTCTAGCTGGTGAATAATCTTCCTGAGACGCCGGCGCTGCTGCATTAAGGCCGTCGGTCCTCCTCTGGGGTGGCTGTTGCCGCTGCTCCATGAGTCGCATTCCCAGCTTCTCGAATTCTGATGCGAGGTGTTCAATTTTACTTTCAAGGGATGTAGTTTGTCTGGACGTCGTGTTATCACTCGCTGGCAAGGCACTGTGGCTACGCCCTGGCTCAGACATCAGATGGTCTATCCTCTGTCCTGCCATAAATCTGGCGGTCTCAACTTTTCTTATATTGGCCAGAAGGTGCTCCATTGAATCGTTTTCCATCACCATGACTTTTTCTAACAAGGACGGCTTCAACCCGCGCAACACATGCTTTATTTTCACCCTATCCGCCATCGTGGCATCGACCTTAAAACACAGGTTTAATACGTCCTGTACATATGCTTCTACCGGCTCCAACTCATCCTGCATCCTCGTTCTTAACCGGTATTCTACCTGTTCGTCCCAAGCTATTCCTAGGAAGGTCTCCTTCATACCGTCTTTGATGTTGGCCCACGTCATGGCTGCTCCCAGTTTGCTTTCTAGGTTTTCGTACCATCGCAACGCTGCACCGTCCAAATAGCAAGGTATAATAACCATTTTCTTATTGTCATTCCAACCGTTTGCCTTTGCGACCCTCTCAAACTGGCTTAAATATTCAATCACATTTTCTTCAACTCCACCCCTAAATTTCCCAGGGGTAATTATCATTTTGCCTTCAGCCATTTCGTCGTCTCTACGTTCTTCAGGTTGCTCTTCTAGTTCAGTGTCAGTTGACCCCGCCTCTGATGTTGCTATGCTGTGCTCTTCCGACGTTCCAGCCGGACTAAGCTCCACTCGTTGCCCAAACTCAATATCTTCTGGTATCGCTAAGGGTTGGCTAGACTCTTCACACCTCTCGTTCACGGTTTCTTGTTCTTCCTCTATCCCCTCTTCTTGCCTCGCCTGACTCCTCGTTTTTATCGTGAACTTCACAGCAGGGTATGACGTCATTAGCCACTTAACCGTATATAAAAAAAAAACAATCACCTTACACTGAGATTAACTACACCAACACCTTGAAACACATTCACTTCCAAAAACAAAACAAAACACTTACCACAACTAATATCACCAATAGGAAACACGACCTATTGTTCGTTACAAAACTCAATACTTGACACGCACTTTTACACTTAACACAGTTGACTCATAACACTCGGTGGCAATTACCAACAAGACACTTAACACTTAACTCACTTAAGAAACCCTTGCTTTAAATCAATATAACTCGCCATCGATTAACTCATCACTCTACGTAGTAATCAAATTCAACTTAACTCTCGTGAGCCCACACGTCTTACGTCGACAAAACAGATCCTTAACGTGATATATTGACCCTAATGTCCGACTTGTTACAGATAAACGCAATAGACCTCTTAAACTACTAAAATAAAGAACCCTGAAAAAAAAAGATCTTAAACTAACATCTTAAAAATAAAACTGTCTCCCATGTTTGCTCGACGAGATTGACCTGAGACGCTACTCCCTTCTCATACTATTCAATAAAACCTCAAAACAACAACAACAACAAAAACACAAAACTTTAACTTAATTAATCAATCAAACGATTACAATTAAATTTACATTTACATTATTCAGGGAATGTCGCCTGCCACCCGTCTACCGGTACCAGAGCAATTCATAGCTGACAGTTAACCTTATAACTTCTACTTTACCTTGATCGTAACTCGTCAAAGGATCAAAAGGTCACCTCGGAGTTACCCGGCGCCTCCACCAAAATTTGTCACGTCACCCTGCGTGACTGGGGGGGTTGGTAGTCTCAGAGTGAATAAAAAGTCGCCACCTTACCTTAAACTACTTTATTCGTCAATTAGGACCTGACATGTCGCTCCTCCTTCGCTGTCCCTGATTACATAGGCGAACCCTACGGCCCTACGCGGACATCATCTCCTTCTCTGCAGGGGTCGTCTCGTCCATCGCGCCTCTCTCCCTCTCTCCTTGACTGGTTAGGAGTCCTCCGTCCCGCTGTCGACTCCCGTCCTCAGGTACCCGGCGCCTCCAGGTCCGCGGTTCGGAAGTCCACCGCCAAAGGACCCGCACACCGTGTCTCTCGCCCGAGGTCCACTGCCGCACGCTCCGGCCCTCGTACTCGAACTGTCCACTCGGTACCCGGAGGCGCTCGTACCCCCTCTCCTTGCATACACCGGGAGATTGTTGCACCATAATTGCGAGGAAAAGTCCCTTTAATTACCCAGACGAGTGGAATTCTGGGGCCCCTCGTCACAATATTTAGTACAAAAAATAACTCTTTCATAATGTAACTATTTTTGTGGTTAAAATAAATTCATGTCGTTTAGGTGGTGGCAATAACCAGAGTGACAATGATGGCTGGGTGAACGTTGCTCCATCCTCTAGATATCATTCATTTAAGTATTGCAAGATGCAGAATATGGTGAAGGTATGAATATTTTCTTGAACAAACTGTTGTTAATATAATAACAATTAATAGCTCTTTAGGAAAAAAACTTGTTTTATTCTAGTACAGAGATATGGGATGTTGAATGCTTAAGGCCCTCCACACACCAAAATGGCGTGGCGTGGAGTGACACTGCACCACGATGCAGCTTAAAAATCGATCAATGTATTCATATGGTATGTTACACACCGCAGTACCAGTGGCGTGGCACGCCTTCCAATTGCAGCGAGGCGCCACATAGTGCTACACTGCACAGTGGTCGGAAATGGCCTTTTTTGTGCAAAAACCTATAAATTGATTAATGTTTCAAAACAAATGCTATTACTGAACTCAGAGTTGTAAGAACAACTCAAAAACATCTACTACAGTCCATTTTCATGTTTTTTAGGTGAATAGATCTTTATTTTTATAGTGAAAAACGAAGGAAATAAATCTTTTGTTAATGATCAAAATGACAATAATCTCAATATTGCAAATTGTTATCACACTTTTTGACGATAATCCTAAACAAAAATTAGGTCACAAATTTTATGGCCTAAAATGTAGGCCCTATACAACTTTTCTAAAACTTAGCTACTAAATCTATTGCTGCGATGGGACGTAATATAAAAAACTTTATAATTTATTTTTATACTTAATGTACTTGTTTTTAAAAGAAAATGTACTGTAAGTAATGTACCTTTTGACGTACTACATTCAAATGTAAATTTATTTCACGGATTAAAAATTATCATCAATACTTTGTGGACTTGAGGATACAACAAAATGAGTCCATCTTATGACTCAGTGGAAATAAAAAAATGCTAATGGCCACCTTATTAGAATTATTAATTTTGAATTGTCGAATTAAAGGCGTCCGATTCGTACGATAATTTTGGACTGGCAATTATGTCATTGGTGAGCCTAAGCCTATGTTGTTTTTAGCTGTACGTCCATCCTGTCGTCTTGTCATCTGCGTGACAACTCGCAAAAGTTAGTAAAATACAGTAAGATCAGCTAAATTAGATGTTTGGTAGATCAGCGAATTTCATTTTCAGAAGACAATTTAACTTCAAATGGATGTTTTAAGTACAACTTCGGTTATAAGATACGACATTTTGAGTAATCAGTTTAAAACCGGGTGTGATGAGTCAACTAATATTAGAATTGGTTATGTTTTCTTTCTGGTTTCCTAAATTTTTTCTTACCTCTTTCTGTCCTTCTCTCCTACGTTTCTACCTCACGCGGATTTCGCAATGTACAATGCGCATAGCAGGTTGTCATGGAAACCACGTAATGTTGCATCGGGCCAGTTAGAGATAACCACTGCGTTGTGAACATGAGTGGGAACGGGCATTGATGTGTGAAGTAAGACATTCTGATAGTTGGGCGCATGCAAAGCTTCTCCTTGTCAAGTTTTGATCGATTCAATCGGTCAATCGATTCAATCTGTTCGATCGATTCAAGTTGTTCGATCGATAGATCGATATTCATTATTTTGTTGCATCTTCACTTAGTCCATGAAAATGAACTTTATAGGTCTAATACCTTGGAATACGAATACGAGAAGCAAATATAAATCGGTATGGTGTTGGCAATACAACTTACTGAACTTTCACAATGTAGCCTATTTGAATTGCATTTTACAATGAAAAGTTGGTTTGTCACAAAACCTAGCTTTTGAGGCCAATTTCTTTTCAAGTAGTTTTATATCCGTTCTACAGCAGTTTTATCCTCTGCCGTGAGATAAGGATATCAACGGCAGATTCGTCATTCTCTGTGCACGGGTTTTTCGCCTTAGGCCGTACACACACGATGCGATTTTTATCGCCACAGCAAAACTGCCGCTCGCTCATAGTGCATAGATTTAAATGGATCGCGGTAGGGATGGCCCAATATATTAGTATTAGGTTATTCGTGTTAGATATGTAATAGTAACTGATTTCCAAAGTAACTAATATGTGATTCTGACTAATGCTAATACATCTTTGCCTTATTCATTCTACACTCTACACCGATATAATTAATTCGACTTTCTATCCCTTGCATTAACAAAATAAATTTGGTAAATTTTCCTAATATGATTTTAAACTAATGTGAAAGTTAACTCGTGTAATACAAGTTCTAGATAATTCAAGGCCCCTTGTGATAATTCAAGGACCTGGTAACTTACCGGGCATAAATTATCACATTCTGTGTATTATGTGTTACGAATCTTTAATGTTATTAGTTGTTACAAAATAAAAATAATTGTTATAAGTAATTTTCAAATACATCTTGCTCGGTTATGATGAATGCTTTCCCCTGGTAAAGAAGCGAGTTCCAAACCGAAGTTCCACCACAGGTAATAGCAAGAAGTGGTTCAACGAAAATCTACGGAAAAGCAGGGAAATTCTCATAACTCTACACAATCACCATAAAACTGTAAATACTCCTGCAACCCATGATGCAGTAACTAAATCCAGAAAACAATATAGGCATGAACTTAAAAATGCCAAAAAACAGTACGTAGCTGACTCTATCAACAAAGCTGACAACAAATGTAAAGCTGCTTGGGAGGCCATACGAAAGGAAACAACGTCAACACACCAACCACATATTCCCGTGGGAGCTGAAGAGTTAACGACTTCTTTGTGCGGTCCGGGAGGCGGCAGTGAAGACCGGCAGCAACACTTCAGCGGCTGTGGACTTTCTGAAGGCAAAATCTGTGGCAGCACCTGGTTTTGAATGGAAGATTGTGTCATGTGAGGAAGTGTTCCAACATGTCAGTCTCCTAAAATGTTCCAAAAGTCGTGATCTATGGCCTGTCTAGTGATGTCCTCAAGTCAATAGTGTTAGTGATATTAATGCCTTTAACCTATTGTATCAACCGATGTCTTAGTGAAGGTACGTTTCCATCCAAATTAAAATTGTCAAAAATTGTTCCTATTTTTAAGAAAGGTTGTAGAGATCTCCCGGCAAGCTATCGACCTATAGCTTTGGTACCTGTTTTTGCTAAAGTTTTGGAGCGAATAATGCATTTTCAGTTATATACCTACTTAGAATGTAACTCTTTGTTATCACCTTCACAATTTGGCTTTCGAACTGGAAGGTCAACAATACAGGCTGTGTCTCATCTTATTGATGACATTTATACTAATTTTGAAATTAAAGCAGACACTGGGGTCACGTTATGTGACCTCAGTAAGGTGTCTGTCATGATACTTTTGTTGGCCAAGTTAGAATTTTATGGAATTCATGGTGTATCTCTGTCATTGCTCAGATCATACTTAGAGAATAGGGAACAGATTGTGTCAGTTAACAACCAGCTCAGTAGTAAACATGTCGTCTCCTGTGGTGTGCCGCAGGGGTCGTTACTTGGGCCTTTATTGTTTCTAATCATGATGAATGATATTGATGTCAGCGCACCGTGTAATCTTGTATGTTTTGCTGACGATACAACCTTATTCAATGCTGGCCCAAACTCAAACGTTGTAAATGAAGCCTCAAAACATGCTCTCAATAGTGTTTCGAACTGGTTCAGTTGTAATGGTTTTCTCCTCAATCATGATAAAACTCAAACTGTTATTTTTAGTCAAAGGAATTTCGAGGTAAATGAAATTACCAGCAATAATATGAGTAATGTCAAAATGTTAGGCATAATCTTAGATAGAAAACTCACATGGCAGCACCACACAGATTACATTTGTAAGAAACTATCAAGAGTCATTTACCTATTAAGATCATTAGACAGACATGTTCCCAAATCATACCTGAAACTAGCCTACAACAGCTTTTTTTCAAAGTACACTATTGAATGGTATCTCTTTGTGGGGCAATTCTGCTGGAGTAAAAGACGTACTTGTGATACAAAAGAAAGCTGTAAGAATCATTGCTGATGCAAAATCTAGAGATCATTGCCGGCCTTTGTTTATTAGTGAAAATATTTTAACTGTATATAGCTTATTTGTTCTCTATGTTCTTTTAGATGTAAGGAAAGAATCTGACCACCTGTTAAAGAGGTCCAATGTACATAACCACTATACTAGGTCTAATCACAATATTGACGTTCCTTTTTGTAGACTATCCAAAGTAGCTAGCAGTTCAAAGATTATTGGGCTTAAGTTGTACAATAAACTGCCTCTTAGGATAAGAAATTTTCAATCACAAGCACGATTTAAGTCTGTTTTGACCAATGGGCTATTAAAGAACACTTTGTACTCAGTTGATGAATTTTTTAATTTTAATGACACTGTTTTTAACGATTTTAAATAGGCCCTATTTTAAATAATGAATGTTAGTACTGTACCTGAGTTTTTTTTCTTTCTGTGATAATTCCTTTTTGTGATACTGTTTTAATTTTTTAAATATAGGCCTAGACTTTTTATCAATTAATTAATGTTTAGTACCTGAGTCTTTTTTATCTGTGATATTATTTTTATAGTTATCTGTTCTATTCGTGACTGTAACCTGTTCTTAATATATAGGCCTAGTTTGTGACAAGAATTAATTGTTATTATGTATAACATTCTTCAAAGTTACCTTACGGTAAAACTACTGACTATGTCTATTGCACTGTAATGTGTTTAATGGCAATAAAGATTCTTATTCTTATTCTTATTCTTTTAAATAGGTCCATTCAGTATCATTGTGATAGTTTTAAAAACAGTAGTAATTGTTTTACATACATTTATTTATTTTTAAATAATACTAACTGTAACAGCAATAACAAATAATTTCGTAACATTCATCAAATCTTGGTGATTTACAATTTTAATATTTTTTCAATGGACATGAATATATTTTAACAGATTTTTATCAGTTTAAGGCTAAATTTTTAGCCAAAGCTTCTAAAAACGGTTAACTGAAAACCTATGAAACCTAATACAAATATTAGGTTTTTTCAACTTATATTTCTTTGTAACTAATATCACAAAATATCTAATATGGCACGTCCCTAGATTGCGGTGGTATTATCGCGCGATATTCCTACCGCCCTGTGTCCATTTAAATCTATGCACTATGGGCGAGCGATAGTTTCGCCGTGGCGATACAAATCGCCTCGTTTGTCTCCGGCCAACTCATTAACTAATGGAATGAATGCCTTATTGGTTCCGTGTTATTGGGTTTTCCGTGACTCCTCAGTCAGTCATTGAAATTAAAAAATGCAAATATGGTTTCTTTAGTGCATACTCAAGTAAAAAGACGTAAACTATTACCTAGCGTGAAAAATGTGATATCTGCGTGAAAAATATGGGAAATATACAGGAATTTTTATCGCCTGTTTTTGTGGACACCACTATTACCTAGCGTGAAAAAAACGTGATATCAGGGTGAAAAATACGGGAAATATACAGGAACTGTTATCGCCTGTTTTTGTGGACACCCTGACTTTAGCTTAATTTTTTACTATGTCTTATTATTTAGGCATAACTTAGCATTTTCCTAATAGGTTGGATTATCCGGCCAAATTGTTATCCGGCCTGGGCTCGGTCCCGTGGAGGCCGGTTCTGTAAATGGTATGTAGAAAACAAGTGCAGTGTGGACTAACTACTTGTACCAGCCTGAAAGTAATTTTTTTACAATAATCTCATTATTTTATTGTTTTTTTATATCCAAAGAGATGTGTGTATGTGGCCTTGGTTTTCAAATCATATTTATTTTTAATTTCCAAACTTCTTTTACTAAACCCAATATGGGACAAATCAATGTTCTCATTAAATTGGAGCTTTAGTTTTAATGTATTTTGTAATACACAAGAATAGGAATGTGCATTAAAAATAAACACAAAATTTTTGTTATTTGATTTTAGAACGAGATGACTGCTGATCTTAACTCTCTGAGCTTGGGAGGCAGGTCACGGTTTATTTTCAACACTACATCGAAAAGTATGGAAAGCAAAACATCAAATCCTTCATTCACCTCGAACCATGTTTACTCTGCACTTCAACAAGAAAAGAAGCCACCTCCACAACCAACCATGTAAGTCACAAATGTTTTTATAAGCCTTCTTGATTTTTTTAATACAAGGAGGATTGCTAACAGAAATCTTAATAGGAGAATATTCAATATAATTTTCCATAAGTTAACCTCTACCTAACAAAATTTTACTGCCTATAGTGTTACACTGAATTGGTCCAGGAAATAGTTGGTGTCCAGGATGGTGAAAGTTAGATAGGTAATATGGGTTGTAGGTGTGAGTCAACGTAGGCCGAAATCCTTTCTGTCGCTGAGTTGCAGCAAGCTACAATAGGTCGCCCTGGAGGGGGAAGCGTATTGTGTATTTTAGGGAGACCGTGGAATTGTGGTGTAGATGGGTTGTTATTAATGAGAGATTTTAGAGAGTCTGGAGATATGTTTGGCAGGGGAGCTTCTTTTTCTAGCCACTAAATCAGTTCATTATTGAATTTTGTTGTTTGGTTTTCGCCGATCTGTTTTGTAGGTGGATGAGTTAGAAAGCTGCTTATAGGCTTCAGCCATGTAATCTTCCTTGATCATCACGATGGACTGACTCAGTGGCTAGAGAAAGAAGCTCCCCTGCAAAACATATCTTCAGACTCTCTAAAATTACTCAAATTTTTTAATATATAAGATTGAAAAATTTTGTAAACATTGGGGTTTTTGTATGGTCAGCAGTATTCGGGAATAAGTAATGAATTTCAATGTTCGGTGGGGAAATTCAAATTTGGCTGTAAAACAAAATGAAACAGCCGTTTTTGCTTTTACTATCGTCGTCTAGGCCGGTAAATCTCTCAATCGAACAGCGGTAGAATAATTTTAACGAATTTCCTCTTATAGGGAAGTATTAGCTTATTTTCCCCTATAGGGAAGTTTTAGCGAATTTCCCCCTATAGGGAAGTAGCTATTACCGAAGGCGGCATGGGACCACCATAACTTTTCATTTTGACCCCAAAAACACTGTTCGTTCATTTTCATATATCACATCTTTTGGTCTTATTACAGACAGGAATCTTTTGCTTGTTTTGCGGCTGGATATATATATATATATATATATATATATATATATATATATTGTATACAGGGTGTCCGGAAATTATGGTAAAATATTTTATTATATGATAGTAGAGGTAAAAAAAAGAAAAAAAGTTTACGTAAACATAGGTCCTAAGCTGCTCCGTTTCCCATCTGCGTGTCTGTGATTTTTACATATTTAATCATATCTTACGAACCACATAACGTAAAAACTTCAAACTTGGTATATGGATAACCACCATGAAGAACTATTTTTGCAAGAAGAATCAAATTTTTGCTTTGTACCATTTCAAAATGGCGACTTTTTTTGTTTTCAAAGTTAAATATTTTAAAAACCGTAAATTTTAGAAAAATTATACATTAGACAAAAAAGTAGTGAAATTTAATTTAATTAACGCTGATTTTAAAATTATCAATCAGACAACTGATAATTGAGAAAATTTAAATTTTCCGAATAAAAAAATGCAAATTTCAGACATTATGTTCTAAAAAACCATGTTTTTATTCAGGAAAATTACAATTTCTCAGTTATTAGTAGTCCGATCATCATAATCTTAATATTGGCGTTAATCGGATTAAATTTTGCAGCTTTTTTGTCTCTTGTATAATTTTTCTAAAATTTACGGTGCAATGTATCAAAAGTAGGCCTAGCCTACATTACCAAGGTTTAAGTACTGTATTATATTTTGTCTTGTAGTCTGTTTATTATGTAGGCTTAGGTTAAGATTTCTTATTAATTGATCAAATTATTTAATTTTATATCCATTTTAATTTGTTAACAGTCGGGATAAGCGTGAAAATGTAATGCCTTTCACTTACCGTCTAGGTTAGGTAACCCGATTATCGGCATCGTAAATAATAACACAGGTCTGTACTTGCATTATTTATTTGTAGTACTTAGTTGCTATTGTAAAATAATTAATTTTATTAGTTTTAAGTTAGAATTATCCTTATTTAACTACTTAATAGCAATAATTGTAAAAGTAGGTGACAGGTTTGTTTACATTTCTATTATTATATGAAATTTTAGTAACACTGTGATAGTGGAATATTGTAGCGACCGCTGGGTGGTCACGTGAACACGTGATCATCCCCAGCTGATTGGGGCTATTTAACCCTTGAGCGGGCGCTTCACCGGCAAAACACGGGGGCCCTCCCCCGGAAAATTTTTTGAAAATTTGAACTGAAAAAATTATTAATAATTTACCATTCGTCAGCTCAATTTTTATTCTTCGTTACGGCCGTTTCGGCATCATAGTGCCATCATCAGACGTTCCGCCAAACAGCGCTGTCAAAACATTAAAATATAAAATAACACTACACAAAACACGCACATTTTACACAAATTGCAAAAACAGGCCTGTGTGATCATACCCGCGCCCGAGCAAGTAGCAGACTAATCAGTCTTGCCTCGTTCCAGATGTGACGGCAGCGGTGTTATCTGCTGAACTTTGCCCTCCTGGTCTTGCTTCCCTCCTCTGATTTAAAATACTATTGAATATAAAGTGAGATCTGAACTGTAATTTATCATTCAAAATATTTTCACTATTGTTATTTTTATGGGCTTTATAAATTTCATATTCCTCGAGGGTGTCAAGTTTATTGCCTTTTACACATGTGTGGAGGATTTCCAAGCCAGTTTCCAGATCATAAATGTCATGATTGTCATCTACTATATGTTGGGCAAAAGTTGACTTTTGTTTTTCCGTTCTCGGGTTTGGATAGTGTTCGTTATACCTAGTTTTAAATGAGCGCCCCGTCTTTCCCACATAAACGCTAGGGCAGCTAGCACATTTTATTTTATAAACCCCAGACCTTTCACCTTTGTCAATAACGTTTCTGGTAACATTAAGTTTATTAATTGTTTTATTGTTTGTCCTAAAAGCTAGTTCTATATTGTGTTTTTACAATTCCTTTGTTAATACTTGCTGTAAGGAATGCGAGTATTCCACACAAACATACTTCTTATTTTGTGTTTCCACGTCATTTCTTGTGTTTTTGTTTTTTTGTTTACTTATCAATCTGTCAATCATGCTGCTCTCATACCCATTTGCCACCGCTATATGCCTGATTACACTAAGTTCTCTCTGATAATTGTTATCTGACATGGGAACGTTTAACAGTCTATATACCATGCTGTTATATGCTGCAAATTTCTGAGCTGGTGGGTGATAAGATGTATTATGAATGGTCTGGTCTGAGGTGGTTGGTTTCCGGTACATGCTGAAGTCCAATTTATTATCCAATTTTTCTATGGTCAAATCTAAAAAAATTATTTTATTTGTTTCCTCCACTTCCATTGTGAACTTAAGATTAGGGGCTATGGTATTGAGATAAGCATGCAACAAGTCTAGCTGCCTAATATTTCCCCTAAACAAAAGAATGGTGTCATCGACATATCGGTGATAATGTGATATTTTGTTTTTCTGTTTGTTACAGTCTGCAAATATAAATTCATTTTCAATGTAATTCAAGTAAATATCAGCAAGAACACAAGACAATGGTGAGCCCATAGCAAGGCCATTAGGTTGCGTATAATGTTTTTCATTAAATTTAAAGTAATTCCGTTTCAAAACCTCTTTTAATAATGTTAATAATTCATCAACGTTTTCAGGCAACATACTTGAACTATTGGTTAGGTGATTTTTAACTATATCTAGAGTTTTATCAACCGGCACATTGGTAAAAAGGTTGACAATATCAAAGGATACTAGTAAATCATGTTTTCTAACATTCAAATCCTTAGTTTTTTCAATAACATCATAAGTGTTTCTTAAGCTGTAATTGTTTGGAAGAATTATTTGATCACTCAATATTTGTTCAAGCTTCTTAGCGAGTAGATAAGTCGGCGCTGAGGTATAGTCCACTAACGGTCTTATTGGGACGCCTTCTTTGTGCACCTTAGGCAAACCTCTTAACACCATGTGCATTTGTGGGCGGGGAGTGGGGGTGTCTTGGTCTAAAGTGCCTGAAAATGTAGCACCCATAAAAAAATTTATATATGTAATTGAATTGTGTTATATTTAAAATGCTGAGGAATGATAATATATATGTTTTATTTAAATTGGTTGGAGAAGCAGGTCTGCTGCAAAAGGTGTGTTTTAAATATAAAACTAACCATCTGATTGAATTTAATTTTTTCATAAGATTATATTATTTGTTTGTTTTGAATGTTTTGAATTCATTGATTTTATGTTTGCTGACATTTATATACTACAGTAGAGCGCCGATTATCCGAACGTTGGTCATCCGAACTGTCGGTTATCCGAACACTGCATTAATTCATATTTTGAACATGATTCTCAAGCAATTCAAATTCGCTTGCCGAATTTGCGTGTCAGGGCTGAAGCAAAAACAAATTTTGGACTTTTTCTCTAAATAAAAAGTATACAGTGTACTGTATCTATGTATAACAAATTGTTCTTTAAAAATTTATACCCGTGTATTCTGATCGATTTCATAATAAAATTACTTGAATACTCTTTGTTTAGTCATTTTTTAGCTTTTTTACTAGTGAGAATTACGTTAAATATATAATTTTTAAATTTTGTCTTTTCATGTTCGATTATCCGAATACCCCTTGACCCCAATTAGTTCGGATAGTTGGCGCTCTACTGTATTTCAAGATAACATTTATTAAAAATTAAAAGGCTTAGAATTATATAAAAAATACTAAAAGTGTATATTACTAATGAAAACCAATGTGATCCCCTTGTCAATTTTCTTCATGTTTAAAGCTTATGAATGATTAAAGATAAAGCTTATGAATGATTAAAGATACGTTTTTGTATATTATTTACAACACATATTCAAACAATACTTTTCCCAACATTATGTTGAATGCTCTCATATACAAAATAAATCCTATGGAAATTCGCTGAGGATGCAGGTCTACTGCGATGGGGGTACTTCAGTTATGCAACTGGAAAATCTGTTGTTAATACCGCTGCCAGCAAATCTCTCAGTTGTATTATGGCCAGAAAATGGCTCACTCATTTCACAGCCAAAACCTCTCGCTCTTAACACGGCCGTCCACCTTTCAGTCGTATTGCTTTTGGAAGTCGTGCGCTCTTTTCACGGCCGTCATATCTATTGGCCATGTGAAGGTCAGAAATCTTTCGTTACTGCGGCTGGCAAACCTCTCCGTTGTATTGGGGCCATCAAATCCTTCACTATCTTTGCGGCCGTCGTATGTAGCTCTTTTCGCGGCCATCACATATTTTGGTCTTATTATGGACAGGAATCTTTCGCTTGTTTTGCGGCTGGTAAATCTCTTGGACGCATCATGGCCGACGAGTTCCTGGCTTTTTCATGGCTGTGAGACCTCTCAGTTTTAAAATTGTTCATTTGCTTACTCGTTTTGGGATCGAAACATGTTTCAGTCGCTTCACAGCAGACGATTTCCTTGCTCTTTTTGCGGCTGTCACATCTCTCGGTCGTATTGTGACTAGAAAATCGCTCAGTATTTTCACGGCCTTAAAATCTGTCGTTAATACTGTGGCCAACAAATCTTTTGGTCTCATTATGGCTAGAAAAATGCTTGGTTATATTACGAACGGCAATTCTCTTGGCCGCATAGTGGCCATCAATCATGGCTGTTTTTGTGGCCCATTGTATCTTGATTGACGACACTAACGTCAGAGATGAGGCTCTTCTTCAGTATCTCATTTCCAAGAATTTATACATATGTAATGTAGGCAATAATCCGACGTTTGTCACAAAAAACAGAAAGGAGGTTATTGACATCACGGTCTGCACTGAAGGAATCGCTGGAGTTGTGAGTGACTGGCACGTCAGCCAAGAGGCCTCTCTCTCAGACCACAGATACATACGATTCCACGTCCAAGGCAATCACGACTCTCGCTGCTACCGGAATCCTAGGGGGGGCTGACTGGGAGGGCTACAAGTCCGACCTTCAGCCCCAGTTGAGGTCTGTAAGCAGGAGAGTCACCTGCTTTGCTGATATTGACCAGATCGCTTTTGATCTTCAGGAAGCTATGATCTGTCGCTTCCATGACAATTGTCCTCTTCGGCGCAGAAGCGGTGGCACCAACACCATGTGGTGGACTGCTGCGCTCAGTCGGCAGAGAGCCAAGGTCAGGAAACTCCAAAACTAATGCAAACGGACTCGTATCTGGGAGCCTTATTACAAGGCACTCACGGAATACAGTCTGTCAATTAAAAAAGCCAAACGGAATTCCTGGAGGCAGTTTACTCAAGAGGTAGACAGACTCAGGGCAGCAGCTAGATCTGCTAGATGCTGCTGAAAATGTAAAGCTATTCATAAACAAGTAAGAAAAGAAAATAAAGATTTTAAAAAGAAAGTTACTAGTATGAAAAGACAACATCTATATTACTAATTCTGTAAGCGATTTTTTTAAATCAAAATTTTGAGAGTTAGATAGCTCACAGGAGGATGGGAGAGGCCTCAAATTAAAGGTCTTGGTCCCAGGGGGTCGGGAAAAATATCAGATTATGTCCAAATCTACCAGAAAATGAGAAACTGCTTTGTTTACATTAAACATGTGGTGGTAATGCTTGATTCAAAGCCATATGGTAGATGTTGACATGTAGGATTTTTTCAAAATGCAGCTAACTATGCACCTGAACTATGCAGCTGAAATGTACTATAACAAAAAATATTTTAAATTTAAGATTTTCGGATTTTATAATAATCAAGGGTTTGAGTTTTTTCATAATTTAAAATTATAAAAAGTTAAGTACGTTTGATTACTTTATGTTACAACGATGCAGATTTAATACCAAATGATCTATATATAATTACGTAAGGGATATTTTTGCGCCGAAATTATGGGCGTTTGGAAGGTCGCAGGATGATGGGAGGGGGCTGAAATTGAAGGTCTCCATCCCAGGGGCTCGGGGAAAATACAGAAATTGCTTTAAGCTTACTACAAAATGAGAAATAACGTAAAATATCTGTCATTTAAAAACCATTGGGATGCAAAAAGGCAGGCTTTGTTTACTTAAAACCAAATGCTAGATATAATCATAATTTTGTGGATCCAAAAACTTACTTTCTAAGAAGGTATTTTGTACTATAGTAAAGAAGGATTATGCTTAGGGGCTATTAGCCCCTTCAAGCCTCTAGTTACTAGTATGAAAAGACAACATTATAAAGCTAAAATAGGAAAGTCATCAAATATTAACAAAACTTCATGGAACATTATTAATTCTGAGGCTGGCAAAACTGTTATACCAACCCAAAATATTAACTTAAAAATTGATAATGCTTTAGTCTCTGATCCCAATATGATTTGTAATGCTTTTAATAGTTATTTTACTGATTTGGTTGAGAATTGTGTTATTCCAAATTTGGATTCAAAAAACAGAAATACACGTGTAAACCTAGATAGCGGTCCCTGTCATACTTTTAGTCTTAGGCTAGTCGATGAGATGGAAGTGGGTAGCATTAAATGAAATGAAATGAAATAATGTTTTATTTAAATACATTAACAAATTGCATCACTATGACCCATGTGCTTCAAGTTCGTGTGGGTCTGTAATAAATAAACATTGAAAGTTATACAAATTCATTTATTTCGGCAGTCTTTTTCTTTCGTCCATTTAAACGCTATATTGACACAGCACTCAATGCACTTTCAGCACTTCCACATATTAATTTCAAGCCTGACACACTCTTCTTATACTAAATAAAGATAAATAAATAAATATATACATATATATACACCATTTTAGGGAAGTCAACATAGAGGAATTGCTCTTAAAGTGATATGGTACCATTCATGATTAATTGTCTCACAGCAAATTTGAAAGTTCTCCCAAAAACTTATTTAGTACAGGATATGATGAGATACCTGTGGCTCTCCTTAAAAAATCAAACTTCTTACTAGCAAAACTTGTCTCATTTAGTCAATTCTTCATTCGTGTCTGGAATATTTCCTGATAAATTAAAAATTGCTAAATTAAAGCCACATTACAAAAATGGAGTTAAAAGTGAAATAAAAAATTACTGTCCGATAGCGCTTCTTCCAACAATATCAAAAGTATTTGGAAAGGCAATGCAAAATCAGTTGGTAGAGTTTTTAGAAAAATACAACCTCTCAGAGGATTGTCAGCATGGATTTAGGCGGGGAAAATCAGTCTTGACAGCAGCTGTGGAATTTACTGAGTCAATCCTTGACAGCCTAGATGAAAAACAAAAGGTAGTAAGTGTATTTATGGATATTACTAAGGCATTTGACTCACTGAATCATAAAACTCTTTTATCAATTTTATATGATCTCGGAATTCGTAAAAATGCTCTAAACTGGTTAAGAACATATTTATGCAATAGACAGCAATATGTAGAAATTGTTCACTATAACAAAAACCAAATAAAAGTATCTTATCAATCTACAGTCAGATCAGTAAAGCATGGAGTGCCACAGGGGTCTATCCTTGGCCCTTTATTGTATATTTGTTATGTAGGAAATCTTCCAAAATTGACCACTTGCAACCAATTGTACTTCTATGCACATGATGCTACTCTTAAAGTTTCAGGTTCCTCGGAAAAGGAATTAGAATCAGCATCCAAAATTGATTTGACCCTACTGAAACAATATTTTAATGATAGGCAACTTCTGCTTAATCCCGATAAAACCAATTTCATTACATTGATGACACGTCAAACAAAAACACCCATCAATCCTACAATTGAAATTTGTGGGGAGGTAATAAATGAAGTTGACCGTATTAAATTTTTAGGGTTAGAAATAGATAAAAACCTATCGTGGAATTTGCATGCTGAAAAAGTTATTTCAAAAATATCGTCTGGAATTTTTGCCTTAACGTGATTAAAAAAGTTTTTAGATCCTGATGCATTAAAAACAGTCTGTTTCTCATATATACATTCAATAATTTCATTTTGAATCACACTCTATGGGGCCACAATCATTAAGCAATTTAGATACCATTTTAAAATTGCAAAAAAAAGCCATTCGAGTGATTTTAAATCTAAAACCACAAACTTCAGTAAAAGAACACTTTGCATCCTTAAATATAATGACTTTATACGGAATGTATGTCTTCGAGACAATTCATTCATTGCAATTTAAATCAAACAATTTAAAATTGGTAGGGGATTGCCATAATTATAACACAAGAAATCGTGGAGAAATTTCTTTGGATTTTCATAGATTGGATTTATTTGAAAAGAAACCATCATATATATAGGCTCAAAATTTTACAATAAACTTCCAAAAGATGTGCGGTCTGCAGTTGCAGGTGGTCAATCACTATTTAGGAAGAAATTAAAAGCTTTCCTTAATCAAAAGGCCCTTTATTCTCTGCGGGAACTTTGAATGCTCCTATGAGTTGATCAGTTGTTTAGTTGATAAGTTAGTTGTAAGACACTTGCATTGTGCATCTGAAGCTGAGGTACTAATTAACATTGACACCATTCATGTATATATGTATATGTATTATAAGAATAAAGAAATATTGAATTGAATTGAATTGAATGCAGCGAGTGTTAGCCTCCAAACCAACTGGTCTCCTAGGATCCCTGAGGGATGCCGCAGGAAACTATACTTCTGGAAGTAGCGGAAGTCTCAAACTCCTCCTTGAGACTCAATTTCCAGGTTGTATCTTTGAGGGTGATACATCCAGACCTCTCTCGAGCGCCGATAAGAGCTCTTGGCCGAGGGCTGATCGTGAAAGCTGGAGGGTGGCCAAGAAAGTTGTTACTCTCTCCAAAGTGAAATGGGCAATCAACAAGTTTGGCCCCTTCCAAGTCCCTGGGGGGGATGGCATTCTGCCTGCGATGATCCAACGCGGACCAGATGCCCTCTTCAGCCTCCTTTGTGAACTATTCAGAGCTAGTGTAGCATAAAGTGTGGCAAAAGAGGAAACTCAGATTACTCTGTGCCTAAATCCTTTCACCCAATAAGTCTCACCTCATTTCTCTTGAAGATACTGGAGAGACTGGTCGAAAGACACCTCAGTAAGGGAGTGCTTTCTGACACTCCCCTTCACCGCAGCCAACATGCATACCAGCCAGGAAAGTCTTGTGAATCTGCTTTGCACCAACTGGTCAGCAGGATCGAGGGCAGCCTGGCTTGCAAAGAAATTGCCTTATGCACCTTCATGGACATTGAAGAGGCATTTGACAATGTAAGATTTTCGGCCATGGTGCGAGGTGTGCGTGAGCGTGGACTAGAGCCTGCTCTTTGTGAGTGGATCGAGTCGATGCTCCGCTCCAGACGCACCAGGGCTGAACTCCTTAAGAGCTCTCTGGTGATCGCTCCCACGAGGAGTTGCCCGCAGGGAGGTGTACTCTCACCTCTACTGTGGAACTTTGTGGTTGACAGTCTCCTTCAAGAGCTTTCCCACCTAGGTGTCTTTGCCCAAGGATATGCGGACGACATTGTCCTCATGGTGCAAGGAAAATTTACCAGCACTGTAGCTGACGTCATGAATGTCAATCTCAGACACGTACTTGCATGGTGTCTCAGGGAGGGTCTTAACATCAATCCCTCCAAGACAGTTGTAGTCCCTTTCACTAGAAAAAAGAACTAAGAGTCTCTTTCTAGGCTTACAATGGGATGAACTAAGTTGGGGGTGTCTGGTTCAGTCAAGTACTTATGCTAATTTGTGGAGAGAAGGCCAGTCCAGAACTGGTCACACCTCCATTATCAAACTTGTGGCTAATGACCCTGTGCTTGACACTATCTCGGATGTCATGAGTATAGAGGTTATTTTCCACAAACCTTTTTCTGTGGAACTTCTTTCCAGGAACGACTGGGTGGCCGGAAAAATGCCGTATTCAGGCAGAGGTAGACTTGTCTGGTGCACAGACGGCTCTCTTCTTTGAGGTTCATCCGGTTTTGGGGTGTATGGTAAAGCTACTGGAACAGCGATGTAAGCAAGTCTGGGGGGCTTACAGCACCATTTTTCAAGCAGAAATCTTTGGTATTCTTTCATGTGCCAAGTTAGGCCTCGCAAGGGGCCTTCAGGGCAGACATATTGTATGATCTTGTCAGTCAGGCTGCTCTTAAGGCGCTTGACTCAAATGAGATCACCTCAAAACTGGTATGGGAGTGTTTCAATGCTCTCTGCGACCTGGGAAAACAAAATTTTGTGCATCTCGGTTGGGTACCAGGCCATATAGGCACTGGGGGCAACGAGGAAGCTGACAAACTCGGAGCGAGAAAGCGCCAAAGCTGGAGCGGAAATGCCATTCTATGGCCCAGAGCCATGCTGTGGTATTAGTAGAGCTACCGCCCACATCGTCATCGACAACTGGGCTAAGGATCAGCACCGCCTTCGATGGTGCAACTATCCTGGCCAATCACTCGGTAAAAAGCTGCTACCTGAGAGTTCTGCCCTGTTCACCAGCTGGCTGCTGAGTCTGGGCAGGAATCAGGTTAGGCGGGTAATTGCCTTGTTCACTGGACACGGCCATTTCAGGAAACATCTCTTCACTCTGGGTATCACTCACAATGATACGGAGTGTAGACTTCGCGGCAGCTCTATTGAGACTGCAAGCCATATCATCTTGGATTGTGAAAGACTGGGGGTAAGGAGAAGAGCCCTTTTTGGGCTTCAACAACCAGGTGAGGGGAAAGATGCTAGCATTGGAAAGAAGCTCTTAAGTCTCATTGAGGGCACAGACATAGGGCTGCCAATCTAGCAGACTAGGGGAGCACAATAAGCTTCGGTTGACATGCTGGGACCTCTTGAGTCTATCCCCACTACTCAATCAATCAATCAATCAAGTCTTGATTTTATTGCCAGAAATTTATTCACTATTTTCATGGCCATTACATCTTTTGGTCGCATTGAGACAGAAAAATATCACGTTCCTGTCCACAACATTTCGGTCGTTGTGTGGACAACAGTATCTTGATCGTATTGCGTCTTGAAAATCGCTCGCTTTTTACATGACTGTTAATTTGGTAATATTGCGGCCGGAACATCGCTCATTCTTTCTTCGGCTAGCTAATATTGGGTGCATTGTGGACAACAAAACTTTTGGACATATCAGGGCCGTCAAATTCCTCGCTCTCTTCGTGAGTCTGTTGCTCTCATTAAGGCCGTCACATCTTCGGTCTTATTGCGGTTCGAGATCTTTTGCTTCCTTTTTGACGAACGAATCTCTTGGTCGCATCGCGGTTGACGAGTTCCTTGCTCTTTTTTGCGGCTGTTAGACCTCTTGGTCATATTGCGGCTGAAAAGTCGTTTGCTCGTTTTGGGACCGAAACATGTTTTGATCGCTTTTGTGGCAGATCGCATCTTGATTGTTTTGCGTCCATAAAATGGTATACCCTCTTTGTGGCCGCTAAATCTTATGGTTACATGGTGGCCATCAAATCTTGGTCATGTAAATTATGACCGTAACAACTTTTGTTCACATTGAGGCTGAAAAATCTTACGTTCCCGGCTAAAAAATCTTGGTCGTCATGTGATTGGTTGTCTCTTGATCGTATCAGGTTTGGAAAATTGCTCGCTATTTCCATTTCCACCAGTTTGGTCATATTGTGACTGGAATATCGCTCAGCCTTTCCGCGGCCGACAAATCTTGGTCTCATGTGCGGCCGGCAAATCTTTTGGACTTATCACGGCCGTCAAATCTTTCTTTTGCACCCTAGCCAAATAATATACAAATTTACAAAGATTCCGCCCAAATATGCGTTTTAGGAAGCTAAGACTCTTTCCAATGGTCATGATTTTTTGAAAATGGTCGGGAAAAATCAGGAATTTCATATGTGAAATCTAGTAGGCACCCTGGACAGGGTCTGACTTAATGTTCAGAGGTGGAACAAGGAACTGCTCCAACCATTCCTACATCTACGCTGCCACCAGGAGCGAACCCAGGATTTAATTTCGGGGAGGATATCCTATAATAAGGGGGAGGGGGGTATTCAGTCACTCATAAAAAAATACTAATGTGACGGCAGTCAGATAAGGTTGTTGCGGTAGGCGAGTGTCGCGTCACAATAGACGAATATGGACGTCGCGGTAGACAAATATTGTTGTCACGTTAAGCGAATGAATATAGTTGTCACTGTAGACGAATTTCGTTGTTGTGGTAGACAAATATCGTCGTTGTGGTAGACGAATATTGTCGTTGTGGTAGTCGCCACGGTAGACAAGTATCGCTTCGCGGTAGATGAAAATGGTCGTCGCGGAAGACAAATACCATGGTCGCAGTAGACACATGTTGTTGTCACGTCGCAGTAGACGAATATGGACATCGCGGTACCAGTTGGCAAATATCCTCGTCGCGATAGGCAAAGATCGTCGATGCGCTAGATGAGTATCATCGTTGTGGTAGACGAATAGCATTGTCGCAGTAGGCAAAAATTGTCGATGCGTCGCGTTAGACGAAAATCGTCTTTGC
>JAQJVK010000303.1:0-122427 GCA_035578135.1 Flexamia atlantica | reverse complement strand
TGTGTGGACAGCGATCCACCTAAGTTTGACATAAAATATAAAATAAATACGGCAGTGTGTCAGCATGACGTACACGTAGGGTGATGAAATAGGACCAGAACTTCTGTATTATACCACCCAAGTTACCGTAAAAACGTAGGTTTTGGAAATATGGCTGATTAAAGTAGTCGCATTGAGATGTGCGGACAACGATTTGTCTAAGTTTGACATGAAATATAAAAATAAATACGGAATTGTGGATACATGACGTACACGTAGGGTGATAGAATAGGACCAGAACTTCTGTATTATACCACCCAAGTTACCGTAAAAACTTAGGTTTTGGAAATATGGCTGATTAAAGTAGTCGCATTGAGATGTGCGGACAGAGATTTGTCGAAGTTTGACACGAAATATAAAAAAAATACGGAGGTGTGCCAACATGACGTACACATAGGATGATAGAATAGGTCCAGAACTTTAGTACTATACCACCCAAGTTACCGTAAAAACTTAGGTTTTGGAAATATGGCTGATTAAAGTAGTCGCATTGAGATGTGCGGACAGCGATTTGTCAAAGTTTGACATGAAAAATAAAATAAATACGGAAGTGTGCCAACATGACGTACACATAGGATGATAGAATAAGTCCTGAAATGTAGTGTTATATCACCCAAGTTACCTTAAAAACTTAGGTTTTGGAAATATGGGTGATTAAATTAGTCGCATTGAGATGTGCGGACAGCGATTTGTCTAAGTTTGACATGAAATATAAAAATAAATACGGAATTGTGGATACATGACGTACACATAGGGTGATAGAATAGGACCAGAACTTTAGTACTATACCACCCAAGTTACCTTAAAAACTTAGGTTTTGGAAATATGGGTGATTAAATTAGTCGCATTGAGATGTGCGGACATCGATTTGTCAAAGTATGACAAGAAAAATAAAATAAATACGGAAGTGTGCCAACATGACGTACACATAGGATGATAGAATAGGTCCAGAACTTTAGTACTATACCACCCAAGTTACCGTAAAAACTTAGGTTTTGGAAAGATGGGTGATTAAATTAGTCGCTATGCGATGTGCGGACAACGATTTGTCGAAGTTTGACACGAAATATAAAAAAAATACGGAGGTGTGCCAACATGACGTACACATAGGATGATAGAATAGGTCCAGAACTTCTGTATTATACCACCCAAGTTACCGTAAAAACTTAGGTTTTGGAAATATGGGTGATTAAATTATGTGCATTGAGATGTGCGGACAGCGATTTGTCTAAGTTTGACATGAAATATAAAAATAAATACGGAATTGTGGATACATGACGTACACATAGGGTGATAGAATAGGACCAGAACTTCTGTATTATACCACCCAAGTTACCGTAAAAACTTAGGTTTTGGAAAGATGGGTGATTAAATTAGTCGCTATGCGATGTGCGGACAACGATTTGTCGAAGTTTGACACGAAATATAAAAAAATACGGAGGTGTGCCAACATGACGTACATATAGGATGATAGAATAGGTCCAGAACTTCTGTATTATACCACCCAAGTTACCGTAAAAACTTAGGTTTTGGAAATATGGCTGATTAAAGTAGTCGCATTGAGATGTGCGGACAGCGATTTGTCAAAGTATGACATGAAAAATAAAATAAATACGGAAGTGTGCCAACATGACGTACACATAAGATGATAGAATAGGTCCTGAAATTTAGTATTATACCACCCAAGTTACCTTAAAAACTTAGGTTTTGGAAATATGGGTGATTAAATTAGTCGCTATGCGATGTGCGGACAACGATTTGTCTAAGTTTGACATAAAATATAAAAATAAATACGGAATTGTGGATACATGACATACACGTAGGGTGATAGAATAGGACCAGAACTTCTGTATTATACCACCCAAGATACCGTAAAAACTTAGGTTTTGGAAATATGGCTGATTAAAGTAGTCGCATTGAGATGTGCGGACAGAGATTTGTCGAAGTTTGACACGAAATATAAAAAAAATACGGAGGTGTGCCAACATGACGTACACATAGGATGATAGAATAGGTCCAGAACTTTAGTACTATACCACCCAAGTTACCTTAAAAACTTAGGTTTTGGAAATATGGGTGATTAAATTAGTCGCATTGAGATGTGCGGACAGAGATTTGTCGAAGTTTGACACGAAATATAAAAAAAATACGGAGGTGTGCCAACATGACGTACACATAGGATGATAGAATAGGTCCAGAACTTTAGTACTATACCACCCAAGTTACCGTAAAAACTTAGGTTTTGGAAATATGGCTGATTAAAGTAGTCGCATTGAGATGTGCGGACAGCGATTTGTCAAAGTATGACATGAAAAATAAAATAAATACGGAAGTGTTCCAACATGACGTACACATAGGATGATAGAATAGGTCCTGAAATTTAGTATTATACCACCCAAGTTACCTTAAAAACTTAGGTTTTGGAAATATGGGTGATTAAATTAGTCGCTATGCGATGTGCGGACAACGATTTGTCTAAGTTTGACATGAAATATAAAAATAAATACGGAATTTTGGATACATGACGTACACATTGGGTGATAGAATAGGATTAGAACTATATTATTATACCACTCAGGTTACCGTCAAAACTTAGGTTTTGGAAATACGGGTGATTAAAATAGTCGCTTTGGATGTGTGGACAGCGATCCACCTAAGTTTGACATAAAATATAAAATAAATACGGCAGTGTGTCAGCATGACGTACACGTAGGATGAAAGAATAGGACCAGAACTTTAGTACTATACCACCCAAGTTACCTTAAAAACTAAGGTTTTGGAAATATGGCTGATTAAAGTAGTCGCATTGAGATGTGCGGACAGAGATTTGTCGAAGTTTGACACGAAATATAAAAAAAAACGGAGGTGTGCCAACATGACGTACACATAGGATGATAGAATAGGTCCAGAACTTTAGTACTATACCACCCAAGTTACCTTAAAAACTTAGGTTTTGGAAATACGGGTGATTAAAATAGTCGCTTTGGATGTGTGGACAGCGATCCACCTAAGTTTGACGTAAAATATAAAATAAATACGGCAGTGTGTCAGCATGACGTACACGTAGGATGAAAGAATAGGACCAGAACTTCTGTATTATACCACCCAAGTTACCGTAAAAACATAGGTTTTGGAAATATGGGTGATTAAATTAGTCGCTATACGATGTGCGGACAACGATTTGTCTAAGTATGACATGAAATATAATAATAAATACGGAGGTGTGCCAACATTACGTACACGTAGGGTGATAGAATAGGACCAGAACTTTAGTACTATACCACCCAAGTTACCTTAAAAACTTAGGTTTTGGAAATATAGGTGATTAAATTAGTCGCTATGCGATGTGCGGACAACGATTTGTCTACGTATGACATGAAATATAATAATAAATACGGAGGTGTGCCAACATTACGTACACGTAGGGTGATGAAATAGGACCAGAACTTCTGTATTATACCACCCAAGTTACCGTAAAAACTTAGGTTTTGGAAATATGGCTGATTAAAGTAGTCGCATTGAGATGTGCGGACAGCGATTTGTCAAAGTATGACATGAAAAATAAAATAAATACGGAAGTGTGCCAACATGACGTACACATAGGATGATAGAATAGGTCCTGAAATTTAGTATTATACCACCCAAGTTACCTTAAAAACTTAGGTTTTGGAAATATGGGTGATTAAATTAGTCGCTATGCGATGTGCGGACAACGATTTGTCTAAGTATGACATGAAATATAATAATAAATACGGAAGTGTGCCAACATTACGTACATATAGGGTGATAGAATAGGACCAGAACTTTTGTATTATACCACCCAATTTACCGTAAAAACTTAGGTTTTGGAAATATGGGTGATTAAATTAGTGGCTATGCGATGTGCGGACAACGATTTGTCTAAGTATGACATGAAATATAATAATAAATACGGAAGTGTGCCAACATTACGTACATATAGGGTGATAGAATAGGACCAGAACTTCTGTATTATACCACCCAAGTTACCGTAAAAACTTAGGTTTTGGAAATATGGCTGATTAAAGTAGTCGCTATGCGATGTGCGGACAACGATTTGTCTAAGATTGACATGAAATATAAAAATAAATACGGAATTGTGGATACATGACGTACACATTGGGTGATAGAATAGGATTAGAACTATATTATTATACCACTCAGGTTACCGTCAAAACTTAGGTTTTGGAAATACGGGTGATTAAAATAGTCGCTTTGGATGTGTGGACAGCGATCCACCTAAGTTTGACATAAAATATAAAGTAAATACGGCAGTGTGTCAGCATGACGTACACGTAGGGTGATGAAATAGGACCAGAACTTCTGTATTATACCACCCAAGTTACCGTAAAAACGTAGGTTTTGGAAATATGGCTGATTAAAGTAGTCGCATTGAGATGTACGGACAACGATTTGTCTAAGTTTGACATGAAATATAAAAATAAATACGGAATTGTGGATACATGACGTACACGTAGGGTGATAGAATAGGACCAGAACTTCTGTATTATACCACCCAAGTTACCGTAAAAACTTAGGTTTTGGAAATATGGCTGATTAAAGTAGTCGCATTGAGATGTGCGGACAGAGATATGTCGAAGTTTGACACGAAATATAAAAAAAATACGGAGGTGTGCCAACATGACGTACACATAGGATGATAGAATAGGTCCAGAACTTTAGTACTATACCACCCAAGTTACCGTAAAAACTTAGGTTTTGGAAATATGGCTGATTAAAGTAGTCGCATTGAGATGTGCGGACAGCGATTTGTCAAAGTATGACATGAAAAATAAAATAAATACGGAAGTGTGCCAACATGACGTACACATAGGATGATAGAATAGGTCCTGAAATGTAGTGTTATACCACCCAAGTTACCTTAAAAACTTAGGTTTTGGAAATATGGGTGATTAAATTAGTCGCATTGAGATGTGCGGACAGCGATTTGTCTAAGTTTGACATGAAATATAAAAATAAATACGGAATTGTGGATACATGACGTACACATAGGGTGATAGAATAGGACCAGAACTTTAGTACTATACCACCCAAGTTACCTTAAAAACTTAGGTTTTGGAAATATGGGTGATTAAATTAGTCGCATTGAGATGTGCGGACATCGATTTGTCAAAGTATGACAAGAAAAATAAAATAAATTAGGAAGTGTGCCAACATGACGTACACATAGGATGATAGAATAGGTCCAGAACTTTAGTACTATACCACCCAAGTTACCGTAAAAACTTAGGTTTTGGAAAGATGGGTGATTAAATTAGTCGCTATGCGATGTGCGGACAACGATTTGTCGAAGTTTGACACGAAATATAAAAAAAATACGGAGGTGTGCCAACATGACGTACACATAGGATGATAGAATAGGTCCAGAACTTCTGTATTATACCACCCAAGTTACCGTAAAAACTTAGGTTTTGGAAATATGGGTGATTAAATTAGTCGCTATGCGATGTGCGGACAACGATTTGTCTAAGTATGACATGAAATATAATAATAATTACGGAGGTGTGCCAACATTACGTACACGTAGGGTGATAGAATAGGACCAGAACTTCTGTATTATACCACCCAAGTTACCGTAAAGACTTAGGTTTTTGCAAATATGGCTGATTAAAGTAGTCGCTATGCGATGTGCGGACAACGATTTGTCTAAGTTTAAATGAAATATAAAAATAAATACGGAATTGTGGATACATGACGTACACAATGGGTGATAGAATAGGATTAGAACTATATTATTATACCACTCAGGCTACCGTCAAAACTTAGGTTTTGGAAATACGGGTGATTAAAATAGTCGCTTTGGATGTGTGGACAGCGATCCACCTAAGTTTGACATAAAATATAAAATAAATACGGCAGTGTGTCAGCATGACGTACACGTAGGATGAAAGAATAGGACCAGAACTTTAGTACTATACCACCCAAGTTACCTTAAAAACTTAGGTTTTGGAAATATGGGTGATTAAATTAGTCGCTATGCGATGTGCGGACAACGATTTGTCTAAGTATGACATGAAATATAATAATAAATACGGAAGTATGCCAACATTACGTACATATAGGGTGATAGAATAGGACCAGAACTTCTGTATTATACCACCCAAGTTACCGTAAAAACTTAGGTTTTGGAAATATGGCTGATTAAATTAGTCGCTATGCGATGTGCGGACAGAGATTTGTCGAAGTTTGACACGAAATATAAAAAAAATACGGAGGTGTGCCAACATGACGTACACATAGGATGATAGAATAGGTCCTGAAATTTAGTATTATACCACCCAAGTTACCTTAAAAACCTAGGTTTTGGAATTACGGGTGATTAAAATAGTCGCTATGCGATGTGCGGACAACGATTTGTGTAAGTATGACATAAAATATAAAATAAATACGGCAGTGTGTCAGCATGACGTACACGTAGGGTGATGAAATAGGACCAGAACTTCTGTATTATACCACCCAAGTTACCGTAAAAACTTAGGTTTTGGAAATATGGCTGATTAAAGTAGTCGCATTGAGATGTGCGGACAGCGATTTGTCAAAGTATGACATGAAAAATAAAATAAATACGGAAGTGTGCCAACATGACGTACACATAGGATGATAGAATAGGTCCTGAAATTTAGTATTATACCACCCAAGTTACCTTAAAAACTTAGGTTTTGGAAATATGGGTGATTAAATTAGTCGCTATGCGATGTGCGGACAACGATTTGTCTAAGTTTGACATAAAATATAAAAATAAATACGGAATTGTGGATACATGACGTACACATAGGGTGATAGAATAGGACCAGAACTTCTGTATTATACCACCCAAGTTACCGTAAAAACTTAGGTTTTGGAAATATGGGTTATTAAATTAGTCGCTATGCGATGTGCGGACAACGATTTGTCTAAGTTTGACCTGAAATATAAAAATAAATACGGAATTGTGGATACATGACGTACACATATGGTGATAGAATAGGACCAGAACTTCTGTATTATACCACCCAAGTTACCGTAAAAACTTAGGTTTTGGAAATATGGCTGATTAAAGTAGTCGCATTGAGATGTGCGGATAGCGATTTGTCAAAGTATGATATGAAAAATAAAATAAATACGGAAGTGTGCCAACATGACGTACACATAGGATGATAGAATAGGTCCTGAAATTTAGTATTATACCACCCAAGTTACCTTTAAAACTTAGGTTTTAGAAATACGGGTGATTAAAATAGTCGCTTTGGATGTGTGGACAGCGATCCACCTAAGTTTGACGTAAAATATAAAATAAATACGGCAGTGTGTCAGCATGACGTACACGTAGGATGAAAGAATAGGACCAGAACTTCTGTATTATACCACCCAAGTTACCGTAAAAACGTAGGTTTTGGAAATATGGGTGATTAAATTAGTCGCTATGCGATGTGCGGACAACGATTTGTCTAAGTATGACATGAAATATAATAATAAATACGGAGGTGTGCCAACATTACGTACACGTAGGGTGATAGAATAGGACCAGAACTTTAGTACTATACCACCCAAGTTACCTTAAAAACTTAGGTTTTGGAAATATGGGTGATTAAATTAGTCGCTATGCGATGTGCGGACAACGATTTGTCTACGTATGACATGAAATATAATAATAAATACGGAGGTGTGCCAACATTACGTACACGTAGGGTGATGAAATAGGACCAGAACTTCTGTATTATACCACCCAAGTTACCGTAAAAACTTAGGTTTTGGAAATATGGCTGATTAAAGTAGTCGCATTGAGATGTGCGGACAGCGATTTGTCAAAGTATGACATGAAAAATAAAATAAATACGGAAGTGTGCCAACATGACGTACACATAGGATGATAGAATAGGTCCTGAAATTTAGTATTATACCACCCAAGTTACCTTAAAAACTTAGGTTTTGGAAATATGGGTGATTAAATTAGTCGCTATGCGATGTGCGGACAACGATTTGTCTAAGTATGACATGAAATATAATAATAAATACGGAAGTGTACCAACATTACGTACATATAGGGTGATAGAATAGGACCAGAACTTCTGTATTATACCACCCAAGTTACCGTAAAAACTTAGGTTTTGGAAATATGGCTGATTAAAGTAGTCGCATTGAGATATGCGGACAGCGATTTGTCAAAGTATGACATGAAAAATAAAATAAATACGGAAGTGTGCCAACATGACGTACACATAGGATGATAGAATAGGTCCTGAAATTTAGTATTATACCACCCAAGTTACCTTAAAAACTTAGGTTTTGGAAATATGGGTGATTAAATTAGTCGCATTGAGATGTGCGGACAGCGATTTGTCTAAGTTTGACATGAAATATAAAAATAAATACGGAATTGTGGATACATGACGTACACATAGGGTAATAGAATAGGACCAGAACTTCTGTATTATACCACCCAAGTTACCGTAAAAACTTAGGTTTTGGAAATATGGGTGATTAAATTAGTCGCTATGCGATGTGCGGACAACGATTTGTCTAAGTATGACATGAAATATAATAATAAATACGGAGGTGTGCCAACATTACGTACACGTAGGGTGATGAAATAGGACCAGAACTTCTGTATTATACCACCCAAGTTACCGTAAAAACTTAGGTTTTGGAAATATGGCTGATTAAAGTAGTCGCATTGAGATGTGCGGACAGCGATTTGTCAAAGTATGACATGAAAAATAAAATAAATACGGAAGTGTGCCAACATGACGTACACATAGGATGATAGAATAGGTCCTGAAATTTAGTATTATACCACCCAAGTTACCTTAAAAACTTAGGTTTTGGAAATATGGGTGATTAAATTAGTCGCTATGCGATGTGCGGACAACGATTTGTCTAAGTATGACATGAAATATAATAATAAATACGGAAGTGTGCCAACATTACGTACATATAGGGTGATAGAATAGGACCAGAACTTCTGTATTATTCCACCCAAGTTACCGTAAAAACTTAGGTTTTGGAAATATGGCTGATTAAAGTAGTCGCTATGCGATGTGCGGACAACGATTTGTCTAAGATTGACATGAAATATAAAAATAAATACGGAATTGTGGATACATGACGTACACATTGGGTGATAGAATAGGATTAGAACTATATTATTATACCACTCAGGTTACCGTCAAAACTTTGGTTTTGGAAATACGGGTGATTAAAATAGTCGCTTTGGATGTGTGGACAGCGATCCACCTAAGTTTGACATAAAATATAAAATAAATACGGCAGTGTGTCAGCATGACGTACACGTAGGGTGATGAAATAGGACCAGAACTTCTGTATTATACCACCCAAGTTACCGTAAAAACGTAGGTTTTGGAAATATGGCTGATTAAAGTAGTCGCATTGAGATGTGCGGACAACGATTTGTCTAAGTTTGACATGAAATATAAAAATAAATACGGAATTGTGGTTACATGACGTACACGTAGGGTGATAGAATAGGACCAGAACTTCTGTATTATACCACCCAAGTTACCGTAAAAACTTAGGTTTTGGAAATATGGCTGATTAAAGTAGTCGCATTGAGATGTGCGGACAGAGATTTGTCGAAGTTTGACACGAAATATAAAAAAAATACGGAGGTGTGCCAACATGACGTACACATAGGATGATAGAATAGGTCCAGAACTTTAGTACTATACCACCCAAGTTACCGTAAAAACTTAGGTTTTGGAAATATGGCTGATTAAAGTAGTCGCATTGAGATGTGCGGACAGCGATTTGTCAAAGTATGACATGAAAAATAAAATAAATACGGAAGTGTGCCAACATGACGTACACATAGGATGATAGAATAGGTCCTGAAATGTAGTGTTATACCACCCAAGTTACCTTAAAAACTTAGGTTTTGGAAATATGGGTGATTAAATTAGTCGCATTGAGATGTGCGGACAGCGATTTGTCTAATTTTGAAATGAAATATAAAAATAAATACGGAATTGTGGATACATGACGTACACATAGGGTGATAGAATAGGACCAGAACTTCTGTATTATACCACCCAAGTTACCGTAAAAACTTAGGTTTTGGAAAGATGGGTGATTAAATTAGTCGCTATGCGATGTGCGGACAACGATTTGTCGAAGTTTGACACGAAATATAAAAAAAATACAGAGGTGTGCCAACATGACGTACACATAGGATGATAGAATAGGTCCAGAACTTCTGTATTATACCACCCAAGTTACCGTAAAAACGTAGGTTTTGGAAATATGGGTGATTAAATTAGTCGCTATGCGATGTGCGGACAACGATTTGTCTAAGTATGACATGAAATATAATAATAAATACGGAGGTGTGCCAACATTACGTACACGTAGGGTGATAAAATAGGACCAGAACTTTAGTACTATACCACCCAAGTTACCTTAAAAACTTAGGTTTTGGAAATATGGGTGATTAAATTAGTCGCTATGCGATGTGCGGACAACGATTTGTCTACGTATGACATGAAATATAATAATAAATACGGAGGTGTGCCAACATTACGTACACGTAGGGTGATGAAATAGGACCAGAACTTCTGTATTATACCACCCAAGTTACCGTAAAAACTTAGGTTTTGGAAATATGGCTGATTAAAGTAGTCGCATTGAGATGTGCGGACAGCGATTTGTCAAAGTATGACATGAAAAATAAAATAAATACGGAAGTGTGCCAACATGACGTACACATAGGATGATAGAATAGGTCCTGAAATTTAGTATTATACCACCCAAGTTACCTTAAAAACTTAGGTTTTGGAAATATGGGTGATTAAATTAGTCGCTATGCGATGTGCGGACAACGATTTGTCTAAGTATGACATGAAATATAATAATAAATACGGAAGTGTGCCAACATTACGTACATATAGGGTGATAGAATAGGACCAGAACTTCTGTATTATACCACCCAAGTTACCGTAAAAACTTAGGTTTTGGAAATATGGCTGATTAAAGTAGTCGCATTGAGATATGCGGACAGCGATTTGTCAAAGTATGACATGAAAAATAAAATAAATACGGAAGTGTGCCAACATGACGTACACATAGGATGATAGAATAGGTCCTGAAATTTAGTATTATACCACCCAAGTTACCTTAAAAACTTAGTTTTTGGAAATATGGGTGATTAAATTAGTCGCATTGAGATGTGCGGACAGCGATTTGTCTAAGTTTGACATGAAATATAAAAATAAATACGGAATTGTGGATACATGACGTACACATAGGGTAATAGAATAGGACCAGAACTTCTGTATTATACCACCCAAGTTACCGTAAAAACTTAGGTTTTGGAAATATGGGTGATTAAATTAGTCGCTATGCGATGTGCGGACAACGATTTGTCTAAGTATGACATGAAATATAATAATAAATACGGAGGTGTGCCAACATTACGTACACGTAGGGTGATGAAATAGGACCAGAACTTCTGTATTATACCACCCAAGTTACCGTAAAAACTTAGGTTTTGGAAATATGGCTAATTAAAGTAGTCGCATTGAGATGTGCGGACAGCGATTTGTCAAAGTATGACATGAAAAATAAAATAAATACGGAAGTGTGCCAACATGACGTACACATAGGATGATAGAATAGGTCCTGAAATTTAGTATTATACCACCCAAGTTACCTTAAAAACTTAGGTTTTGGAAATATGGGTGATTAAATTAGTCGCTATGCGATGTGCGGACAACGATTTGTCTAAGTATGACATGAAATATAATAATAAATACGGAAGTGTGCCAACATTACGTACATATAGGGTGATAGAATAGGACCAGAACTTCTGTATTATACCACCCAAGTTACCGTAAAAACTTAGGTTTTGGAAATATGGCTGATTAAAGTAGTCGCTATGCGATGTGCGGACAACGATTTGTCTAAGATTGACATGTAATATAAAAATAAATACGGAATTGTGGATACATGACGTACACATTGGGTGATAGAATAGGATTAGAACTATATTATTATACTACTCAGGTTACCGTCAAAACTTTGGTTTTGGAAATACGGGTGATTAAAATAGTCGCTTTGGATGTGTGGACAGCGATCCACCTAAGTTTGACATAAAATATAAAATAAATACGGCAGTGTGTCAGCATGACGTACACGTAGGGTGATGAAATAGGACCAGAACTTCTGTATTATACCACCCAAGTTACCGTAAAAACGTAGGTTTTGGAAATATGGCTGATTAAAGTAGTCGCATTGAGATGTGCGGACAACGATTTGTCTAAGTTTGACATGAAATATAAAAATAAATACGGAATTGTGGATACATGACGTACACGTAGGGTGATAGAATAGGACCAGAACTTCTGTATTATACCACCCAAGTTACCGTAAAAACTTAGGTTTTGGAAATATGGCTGATTAAAGTAGTCGCATTGAGATGTGCGGACAGAGATTTGTCGAAGTTTGACACGAAATATAAAAAAAATACGGAGGTGTGCCAACATGACGTACACATAGGATGATAGAATAGGTCCAGAACTTTAGTACTATACCACCCAAGTTACCGTAAAAACTTAGGTTTTGGAAATATGGCTGATTAAAGTAGTCGCATTGAGATGTGCGGACAGCGATTTGTCAAAGTATGACATGAAAAATAAAATAAATACGGAAGTGTGCCAACATGACGTACACATAGGATGATAGAATAGGTCCTGAAATGTAGTGTTATACCACCCAAGTTACCTTAAAAACTTAGGTTTTGGAAATATGGGTGATTAAATTAGTCGCATTGAGATGTGCGGACAGCGATTTGTCTAAGTTTGAAATGAAATATAAAAATAAATACGGAATTGTGGATACATGACGTACACATTGGGTGATAGAATAGGACCAGAACTTCTGTATTATACCACCCAAGTTACCGTAAAAACTTAGGTTTTGGAAAGATGGGTGATTAAATTAGTCGCTATGCGATGTGCGGACAACGATTTGTCGAAGTTTGACACGAAATATAAAAAAAATACAGAGGTGTGCCAACATGACGTACACATAGGATGATAGAATAGGTCCAGAACTTCTGTATTATACCACCCAAGTTACCGTAAAAACTTAGGTTTTGGAAATATGGGTGATTAAATTAGTCGCTATGCGATGTGCGGACAACGATTTGTCTAAGTATGACATGAAATATAATAATAATTACGGAGGTGTGCCAACATTACGTACACGTAGGGTGATAGAATAGGACCAGAACTTCTGTATTATACCACCCAATTTACCGTAAAGACTTAGGTTTTTGCAAATATGGCTGATTAAAGTAGTCGCTATGCGATGTGCGGACAACGATTTGTCTAAGTTTGACATGAAATATAAAAATAAATACGGAATTGTGGATACATGACGTACACATTTGGTGATAGAATAGGATTAGAACTATATTATTATACCACTCAGGCTACCGTCAAAACTTAGGTTTTGGAAATACGGGTGATTAAAATAGTCGCTTTGGATGTGTGGACAGCGATCCACCTAAGTTTGACATAAAATATAAAATAAATACGGCAGTGTGTCAGCATGACGTACACGTAGGATAAAAGAATAGGACCAGAACTTTAGTACTATACCACCCAAGTTACCATAAAAACTTAGGTTTTGGAAATATGGGTGATTAAATTAGTCGCGATGCGATGTGCGGACAACGATTTGTCTAAGTATGACATGAAATATAATAATAAATACGGAAGTATGCCAACATTACGTACATATAGGGTGATAGAATAGGACCAGAATTTCTGTATTATACCACCCAAGTTACCGTAAAAACTTAGGTTTTGGAAATATGGCTGATTAAATTAGTCGCTATGCGATGTGCGGACAGAGATTTGTCGAAGTTTGACACGAAATATAAAAAAATACGGAGGTGTGCCAACATGACGTACACATAGGATGATAGAATAGGTCCAGAACTTTAGTACTATACCACCCAAGTTACCTTAAAAACCTAGGTTTTGGAATTACGGGTGATTAAAATAGTCGCTATGCGATGTGCGGACAACGATTTGTCTAAGTATGACATAAAATATAAAATAAATACGGCAGTGTGTCAGCATGACGTACACGTAGGGTGATGAAATAGGACCAGAACTTCTGTATTATACCACCCAAGTTACCGTAAAAACTTAGGTTTTGGAAATATGGCTGATTAAAGTAGTCGCATTGAGATGTGCGGACAGCGATTTGTCAAAGTATGACATGAAAAATAAAATAAATACGGAAGTGTGCCAACATGACGTACACATAGGATGATAGAATAGGTCCTGAAATTTAGTATTATTCCACCCAAGTTACCTTAAAAACTTAGGTTTTGGAAATATGGGTGATTAAATTAGTCGCTATGCGATGTGCGGACAACGATTTGTCTAAGTTTGACATAAAATATAAAAATAAATACGGAATTGTGGATACATGACGTACACATAGGGTGATAGAATAGGACCAGAACTTCTGTATTATACCACCCAAGTTACCGTAAAAACTTAGGTTTTGGAAATATGGGTGATTGAATTAGTCGCTATGCGATGTGCGGACAACGATTTGTCTAAGTTTGACATGAAATATAAAAATAAATACGGAATTGTGGATACATGACGTACACGTAGGGTGATAGAATAGGACCAGAACTTCTGTATTATACCACCCAAGTTACCGTAAAAACTTAGGTTTTGGAAATATGGCTGATTAAAGTAGTCGCATTGAGATGTGCGGACAGCGATTTGTCAAAGTATGACATGAAAAATAAAATAAATACGGAAGTGTGCCAACATGACGTACACATAGGATGATAGAATAGGTCCTGAAATTTAGTATTATACCACCCAAGTTACCTTTAAAACTTAGGTTTTGGAAATACGGGTGATTAAAATAGTCGCTTTGGATGTGTGGACAGCGATCCACCTAAGTTTGACGTAAAATATAAAATAAATACGGCAGTGTGTCAGCATGACGTACACGTAGGATGAAAGAATAGGACCAGAACTTCTGTATTATACCACCCAAGTTACCGTAAAAACGTAGGTTTTGGAAATATGGGTGATTAAGTTAGTCGCTATGCGATGTGCGGACAACGATTTGTCTAAGTATGACATGAAATATAATAATAAATACGGAGGTGTTCCAACATTACGTACACGTAGGGTGATAGAATAGGACCAGAACTTTAGTACTATACCACCCAAGTTACCTAAAAAACTTAGGTTTTGGAAATATGGGTGATTAAATTAGTCGCTATGCGATGTGCGGACAACGATTTGTCTAAGTATGACATGAAATATAATAATAAATACGGAAGTGTGCCAACATTACGTACATATAGGGTGATAGAATAGGACCAGAACTTCTGTATTATACCACCCAAGTTACCGTAAAAACTTAGGTTTTGGAAATATGGCTGATTAAAGTAGTCGCATTGAGATATGCGGACAGCGATTTGTCAAAGTATGACATGAAAAATAAAATAAATACGGAAGTGTGCCAACATGACGTACACATAGGATGATAGAATAGGTCCTGAAATTTAGCATTATACCACCCAAGTTACCTTAAAAACTTAGGTTTTGGAAATATGGGTGATTAAATTAGTCGCATTGAGATGTGCGGACAGCGATTTGTCTAAGTTTGACATGAAATATAAAAATAAATACGGAATTGTGGATACATGACGTACACATAGGGTAATAGAATAGGACCAGAACTTCTGTATTATACCACCCAAGTTACCGTAAAAACTTAGGTTTCGGAAATATGGGTGATTAAATTAGTCGCTATGCGATGTGCGGACAACGATTTGTCTAAGTATGACATGAAATTTAATAATAAATACGGAGGTGTGCCAACATTACGTACACGTAGGGTGATGAAATAGGACCAGAACTTCTGTATTATACCACCCAAGTTACCGTAAAAACTTAGGTTTTGGAAATATGGCTGATTAAAGTAGTCGCATTGAGATGTGCGGACAGCGATTTGTCAAAGTATGACATGAAAAATAAAATAAATACGGAAGTGTGCCAACATGACGTACACATAGGATGATAGAATAGGTCCTGAAATTTAGTATTATACCACCCAAGTTACCTTAAAAACTTAGGTTTTGGAAATATGGGTGATTAAATTAGTCGCTATGCGATGTGCGGACAACGATTTGTCTAAGTTTGACATGAAATATAAAAATAAATACGGAATTGTGGATACATGACGTACACGTAGGGTGATAGAATAGGACCAGAACTTCTGTATTATACCACCCAAGTTACCGTAAAAACTTAGGTTTTAGAAATATGGCTGATTAAAGTAGTCGCATTGAGATGTGCGGACAGAGATTTGTCGAAGTTTGACACGAAATATAAAAAAATACGGAGGTGTGCCAACATGACGTACACATAGGATGATAGAATAGGTCCAGAACTTTAGTACTATACCACCCAAGTTACCGTAAAAACTTAGGTTTTGGAAATATGGCTGATTAAAGTAGTCGCATTGAGATGTGCGGACAGCGATTTGTCAAAGTATGACATGAAAAATAAAATAAATACGGAAGTGTGCTAACATGACGTACACATAGGATGATAGAATAGGTCCTGAAATGTAGTGTTATACCACCCAAGTTACCTTAAAAACTTAGGTTTTGGAAATATGGGTGATTAAATTAGTCGCATTGAGATGTGCGGACAGCGATTTGTCTAAGTTTGACATGAAATATAAAAATAAATACGGAATTGTGGATACATGACGTACACATAGGGTGATAGAATAGGACCAGAACTTCTGTATTATATCACCCAAGTTACCGTAAAAACTTAGGTTTTGGAAATATGGGTGATTAAATTAGTCGCTATGCGATGTGCGGACAACGATTTGTCTAAGTTTGACATGAAATATAAAAATAAATACGGAATTGTGGATACATGACGTACACATTGGGTGATAGAATAGGATTAGAACTATATTATTATACCACTCAGGCTACCGTCAAAACTTAGGTTTTGGAAATACGGGTGATTAAAATAGTCGCTTTGGATGTGTGGACAGCGATCCACCTAAGTTTGACATAAAATATAAAATAAATACGGCAGTGTGTCAGCATGACGTACACGTAGGATGAAAGAATAGGACCAGAACTTTAGTACTATACCACCCAAGTTACCTTAAAAACTTAGGTTTTGGAAATATGGGTGATTAAATTAGTTGCTATGCGATGTGCGGACAACGATTTGTCTAAGTATGACATGAAATATAATAATAAATACGGAAGTATGCCAACATTACGTACATATAGGGTGATAGAATAGGACCAGAACTTCTGTATTATACCACCCAAGTTACCGTAAAAACTTAGGTTTTGGAAATATGGCTGATTAAATTAGTCGCTATGCGATGTGCGGACAGAGATTTGTCGAAGTTTGACACGAAATATAAAAAAAATACGGAGGTGTGCTAACATGACGTACACATAGGATGATAGAATAGGTCCAGAACTTTAGTACTATACCACCCAAGTTACCTTAAAAACCTAGGTTTTGGAATTACAGGTGATTAAAATAGTCGCTATGCGATGTGCGGACAACGATTTGTCTAAGTATGACATAAAATATAAAATAAATACGGCAGTGTGTCAGCATTACGTACACGTAGGGTGATGAAATAGGACCAGAACTTCTGTATTATACCACCCAAGTTACCGTAAAAACTTAGGTTTTGGAAATATGGCTGATTAAAGTAGTCGCATTGAGATGTGCGGACAGCGATTTGTCAAAGTATGACATGAAAAATAAAATAAATACGGAAGTGTGCCAACATGACGTACACATAGGATGATAGAATAGGTCCTGAAATTTAGTATTATACCACCCAAGTTACCTTAAAAACTTAGGTTTTGGAAATATGGGTGATTAAATTAGTCGCTATGCGATGTGCGGACAACGATTTGTCTAAGTTTGACATAAAATATAAAAATAAATACGGAATTGTGGATACATGACGTACACATAGGGTGATAGAATAGGACCAGAACTTCTGTATTATACCACCCAAGTTACCGTAAAAACTTAGGTTTTGGAAATATGGGTGATTAAATTAGTCGCTATGCGATGTGCGGACAACGATTTGTCTAAGTTTGACATGAAATATAAAAATAAATACGGAATTGTGGATACATGACGTACACGTAGGGTGATAGAATAGGACCAGAACTTCTGTATTATACCACCCAAGTTACCGTAAAAACTTAGGTTTTGGAAATATGGCTGATTAAAGTAGTCGCATTGAGATGTGCGGACAGCGATTTGTCAAAGTATGACATGAAAAATAAAATAAATACGGAAGTGTGCCAACATGACGTACACATAGGATGATAGAATAGGTCCTGAAATTTAGTATTATACCACCCAAGTTACCTTAAAAACTTAGGTTTCGGAAATACGGGTGATTAAAATAGTCGCGTTGGATGTGTGGACAGCGATCCACCTAAGTTTGACGTAAAATATAAAATAAATACGGCAGTGTGTCAGCATGACGTACACGTAGGATGAAAGAATAGGACCAGAACTTCTGTATTATACCACCCAAGTTACCGTAAAAACTTAGGTTTTGGAAATATGGGTGATTAAATTAGTCGCTATGCGATGTGCGGACAACGATTTGTCTAAGTATGACATGAAATATAATAATAAATACGGAGGTGTGCCAACATTACGTACACGTAGGGTGATAGAATAGGACTAGAACTTTAGTACTATACCACCCAAGTTACCTTAAAAACTTAGGTTTTGGAAATATGGGTGATTAAATTAGTCGCTATGCGATGTGCGGACAACGATTTGTCTACGTATGACATGAAATATAATAATAAATACGGAGGTGTGCCAACATTACGTACACGTAGGGTGATGAAATAGGACCAGAACTTCTGTATTATACCACCCAAGTTACCGTAAAAACTTAGGTTTTGGAAATATGGCTGATTAAAGTAGTCGCATTGAGATGTGCGGACAGCGATTTGTCAAAGTATGACATGAAAAATAAAATAAATACGGAAGTGTGCCAACATGACGTACACATAGGATGATAGAATAGGTCCTGAAATTTAGTATTATACCACCCAAGTTACCTTAAAAACTTAGGTTTTGGAAATATGGGTGATTAAATTAGTCGCTATGCGATGTGCGGACAACGATTTGTCTAAGTATGACATGAAATATAATAATAAATACGGAAGTGTGCCAACATTACGTACATATAGGGTGATAGAATAGGACCAGAACTTCTGTATTATACCAGCCAAGTTACCGTAAAAACTTAGGTTTTGGAAATATGGCTGATTAAAGTAGTCGCATTGAGATATGCGGACAGCGATTTGTCAAAGTATGACATGAAAAATAAAATAAATACGGAAGTGTGCAAACATGACGTACACATAGGATGATAGAATAGGTCCTGAAATTTAGTATTATACCACCCAAGTTACCTTAAAAACTTAGGTTTTGGAAATATGGGTGATTAAATTAGTCGCATTGAGATGTGCGGACAGCGATTTGTCTAAGTTTGACATGAAATATAAAAATAAATACGGAATTGTGGATACATGACGTACACATAGGGTAATAGAATAGGACCAGAACTTCTGTATTATACCACCCAAGTTACCGTAAAAACTTAGGTTTTGGAAAGATGGGTGATTAAATTAGTCGCTATGCGATGTGCGGACAACGATTTGTCTAAGTATGACATGAAATATAATAATAAATACGGAGGTGTGCCAACATTACGTACACGTAGGGTGATAGAATAGGACCAGAACTTCTGTATTATACCACCCAAGTTACCGTAAAAAATTAGGTTTTGGAAATATGGCTGATTAAAATAGTCGCTATGCGATGTGCGGACAACGATTTGTCTAAGTTTGACATGAAATATAAAAATAAATACGGAATTGTGGATACATGACGTACACATTGGGTGATAGAATAGGATTAGAACTATATTATTATACCACTCAGGTTACCGTCAAAACTTAGGTTTTGGAAATACGGGTGATTAAAATAGTCGCTTTGGATGTGTGGACAGCGATCCACCTAAGTTTGACATAAAATATAAAATAAATACGGCAGTGTGTCAGCATGACGTACACGTAGGGTGATGAAATAGGACCAGAACTTCTGTATTATACAACCCAAGTTACCGTAAAAACGTAGGTTTTGGAAATATGGCTGATTAAAGTAGTCGCATTGAGATGTGCGGACAACGATTTGTCTAAGTTTGACATGAAATATAAAAATATTTACGGAATTGTAGATACATGACGTACACGTAGGGTGATAGAATAGGACCAGAACTTCTGTATTATACCACCCAAGTTACCGTAAAAACTTAGGTTTTGGAAATATGGCTGATTAAAGTAGTCGCATTGAGATGTGCGGACAGAGATTTGTCGAAGTTTGACACGAAATATAAAAAAAATACGGAGGTGTGCCAACATGACGTACACATAGGATGATAGAATAGGTCCAGAACTTCTGTATTATACCACCCAAGTTACCGTAAAAACTTAGGTTTTGGAAATATGGGTGATTAAATTAGTCGCTATGCGATGTGCGGACAACGATTTGTCTAAGTATGACATGAAATATAATAATAATTACGGAGGTGTGCCAACATTACGTACACGTAGGGTGATAGAATAGGACCAGAACTTCTGTATTATACCACCCAAGTTACCGTAAAGACTTAGGTTTTTGCAAATATGGCTGATTAAAGTAGTCGCTATGCGATGTGCGGACAACGATTTGTCTAAGTTTGACATGAAATATAAAAATAAATACGGAATTGTGGATACATGACGTACACATTGGGTGATAGAATAGGATTAGAACTATATTATTATACCACTCAGGCTACCGTCAAAACTTAGGTTTTGGAAATACGGGTGATTAAAATAGTCGCTTTGGATGTGTGGACAGCGATCCACCTAAGTTTGACATAAAATATAAAATAAATACGGCAGTGTGTCAGCATGACGTACACGTAGGATGAAAGAATAGGACCAGAACTTTAGTACTATACCACCCAAGTTACCTTAAAAACTTAGGTTTTGGAAATATGGGTGATTAAATTAGTCGCTATGCGATGTGCGGACAACGATTTGTCTAAGTATGACATGAAATATAATAATAAATACGGAAGTATGCCAACATTACGTACATATAGGGTGATAGAATAGGACCAGAACTTCTGTATTATACCACCCAAGTTACCGTAAAAACTTAGGTTTTGGAAATATGGCTGATTAAATTAGTCGCTATGCGATGTGCGGACAGAGATTTGTCGAAGTTTGACACGAAATATAAAAAAAATACGGAGGTGTGCAAACATGACGTACACATAGGATGATAGAATAGGTCCAGAACTTTAGTACTATACCACCCAAGTTACCTTAAAAACCTAGGTTTTGGAATTACGGGTGATTAAAATAGTCGCTATGCGATGTGCGGACAACGATTTGTCTAAGTATGACATAAAATATAAAATAAATACGGCAGTGTGTCAGCATGACGTACACGTAGGGTGATGAAATAGGACCAGAACTTCTGTATTATACCACCCAAGTTACCGTAAAAACTTAGGTTTTGGAAATATGGCTGATTAAAGTAGTCGCATTGAGCTGTGCGGACAGCGATTTGTCAAAGTATGACATGAAAAATAAAATAAATACGGAAGTGTGCCAACATGACGTACACATAGGATGATAGAATAGGTCCTGAAATTTAGTATTATACCACCCAAGTTACCTTAAAAACTTAGGTTTTGGAAATATGGGTGATTAAATTAGTCGCTATGCGATGTGCGGACAACGATTTGTCTAAGTTTGACATAAAATATAAAAATAAATACGGAATTGTGGATACATGACGTACACATAGGGTGATAGAATAGGACCAGAACTTCTGTATTATACCACCCAAGTTACCGTAAAAACTTAGGTTTTGGAAATATGGGTGATTAAATTAGTCGCTATGCGATGTGCGGACAACGATTTGTCTAAGTTTGACATGAAATATAAAAATAAATACGGAATTGTGGATACATGACGTACACGTAGGGTGATAGAATAGGACCAGAACTTCTGTATTATACCACCCAAGTTACCGTAAAAACTTAGGTTTTGGAAATATGGCTGATTAAAGTAGTCGCATTGAGATGTGCGGACAGAGATTTGTCGAAGTTTGACACGAAATATAAAAAAAATACGGAGGTGTGCCAACATGACGTACACATAGGATGATAGAATAGGTCCAGAACTTTAGTACTATACCACCCAAGTTATCGTAAAAACTTAGGTTTTGGAAATATGGCTGATTAAAGTAGTCGCTTTGCGATGTGCGGACAACGATTTGTCTAAGTTTGACATGAAATATAAAAATAAATACGGAATTTTGGATACATGACGTACACATTGGGTGATAGAATAGGATTAGAACTATATTATTATACCACTCAGGTTACCGTCAAAACTTAGGTTTTGGAAATACGGGTGATTAAAATAGTCGCTTTGGATGTGTGGACAGCGATCCACCTAAGTTTGACATAAAATATAAAATAAATACGGCAGTGTGTCAGCATGACGTACACATAGGATGATAGAATAGGTCCAGAACTTTAGTACTATACCACCCAAGTTACCTTAAAAACTTAGGTTTTGGAAATACGGGTGATTAAAATAGTCGCTTTGGATGTGTGGACAGCGATCCACCTAAGTTTGACGTAAAATATAAAATAAATACGGCAGTGTGTCAGCATGACGTACACATAGGATGATAGAATAGGTCCAGAACTTTAGTACTATACCACCCAAGTTACTTTAAAAACTTAGGTTTTGGAAATACGGGTGATTAAATTAGTCGCTATGCGATGGGCGGAAAACGATTTGTCTACGTTTGACATGAAATATAAAAATAAATACGGAGGTGTGCCAACATTACGTACACGTAGGATGAAAGAATAGGACCAGAACTTTAGTACAATACCACCCAAGTTACCTTAAAAACTTAGGTTTTGGAAATATGGCTGATTAAAGTAGTCGCATTGAGATGTGCGGACAGCGATTTGTCTAAGTTTGACATGAAATATAAAAATAAATACGGAATTGTTGATACATGACGTACACATTGGGTGATAGAATATAACTTCTGTATTATACCACCCAAGTTACCGTAAAAACTTAGGTTTTGGAAATATGGGTGATTAAATTAGTCGCTATGCGATGTGCGGACAACGATTTGTCGAAGTTTGACACGAAATATATAAAAAATACGGAGATGTGCCAACATGACGTACACATAGGATGTTAGAATAGGTCCAGAACTTTAGTACTATACCACCCAAGTTACCGTAAAAACTTAGGTTTTGGAAATATGGGTGATTAAATTAGTCGCTATGCGATGGGCGGACAACGATTTGTCTAAATTTGACATGAAATATAAAAATAAATACGGAATTGTGGATACATGACGTACACATAGGGTGATAGAATAGGACCAGAACTTCTGTATTATACCACCCAAGTTACCGTAAAAACTTAGGTTTTGGAAATATGGGTGATTGAATTAGTCGCTATGCGATGTGCGGACAACGATTTGTCTAAGTTTGACATGAAATATAAAAAAATACGGAGGTGTGCCAACATTACATACACTTAGGATGAAAGAATAGGACCAGAACTTTAGTACTATACCACCCAAGTTACCTTAAAAACTTAGGTTTTGGAAATATGGTTGATTAAATTAGTCGCTATGCGATGTGCGGACAACGATTTGACTAAGTATGACATGAAATATAATAATAAATACGGAGGTGTGCCAACATTACGTACACGTAGGGTGATAGAATAGGACCAGAACTTCTGTATTATACCACCCAAGTTACCGTAAAAACTTAGGTTTTGGAAAGATGGGTGATTACATTAGTCGCTATGCGATGTGCGGACAACGATTTGTCTAAATTTGACATGAAATATAAAAATAAATACGGAATTGTGGATACATGACGTACACATAGGGTTATAGAATAGGACCAGAACTTCTGTATTATACCACCCAAGTTACCGTAAAAATTTAGGTTTTGGAAATATGGGTGATTAAATTAGTCGCTATGCGATGTGCGGACAACGATTTGTCGAAGTTTGACACGAAATATAAAAAAAATACGGAGGTGTGCCAACATGACGTACACATAGGATGATAGAATAGGTCCACAACTTTAGTACTATACCACCCAAGTTACCGTAAAAACTTAGGTTTTGGAAATATGGGTGATTAAATTAGTCGCTATGCGATGTGCGGACAACGATTTGTCTAATTTTGACATGAAATATAAAAATAAATACGGAGGTGTGCCAACATTACGTACACGTAGGATGAAAGAATAGGACCAGAACTTTAGTACTATACCACCCAAGTTACCTTAAAAACTTAGGTTTTGGAAATATGGGTGATTAAATTAGTCGCTATGTGATGTGCGGAAAACGATTTGTCTAAGTATGACATGAAATATAATAATAAATACGGAGGTGTGCCAACATTACGTACACATAGGATGATAGAATAGGTCCAGAACATTAGTACTATACCACCCAAGTTACCGTAAAAACTTAGGTTTTGGAAATATGGCTGATTAAAGTAGTCGCATTGAGATGTGCGGACAGCGATTTGTCTAAGTTTGACATGAAATATAAAAATAAATACGGAATTTTGGATACATGACGTACACATAGGGTGATAGAATAGGACCAGAACTTCTGTATTATACCACCCAAGTTACCGTAAAAACATAGGTTTTGGAAATATGGGTGATTAATTTAGTCGCTATGCGATGTGCGGACAACGATTTGTCGAAGTTTGACACGAAATATAAAAAAATACGGAGGTGTGCCAACATGACGTACACATAGGATGATAGAATAGGTCCAGAACTTTAGTACTATACCACCCAAGTTACCGTAAAAACTTAGGTTTTGGAAATATGGGTGATTAAATTAGTCGCTATGCGCTGTGCGGGCAACGATTTGTCTAAGTTTGACAGGAAATACAAAAAAATAAATACGGAATTGTGGATACATGACGTACACGTAGGGTGATAGAATAGGACCAGAACTTCTGTATTATACCACCCAAGTTACCGTAAAAACTTAGGTTTTGGAAATATGGGTGATTAAATTAGTCGCTATGCGATGTGCGGACAACGATTTGTCTAAGTATGACATGAAATATAATAATAAATACGGAGGTGTGCCAACATTACGTACACGTAGGGTGATAGAATAGGACCAGAACTTCTGTATTATACCACCCAAGTTACCGTAAAAACTTAGGTTTTGGAAATATGGCTGATTAAAATAGTCGCATTGAGATGTGCAGACAGAGATTTGTCGAAGTTTGACACGAAATATAAAAAAAAATACGGAGGTGTGCCAACATTACGTACACGTAGGGTGATAGAATAGGACCAGAACTTCTGTATTATACCACCCAAGTTACCGTAAAAACTTAGGTTTTGGAAATATGGCTGATTAAAGTAGTCGCATTGAGATGTGCGGACAGAGATTTGTCGAAGTTTGACACGAAATATAAAAATAAATACGGAATTGTGGATACATGACGTACACGTAGGATAGAATAGGACCAGAACTTCTGTATTATACCACCCAAGTTACCGTAAAAACTTAGGGTTTGGAAATATGGCTGATTAAAGTAGTCGCTATGCGATGTGCGGACAACGATTTGTCTACGTTTGACATGAAATTTAAAAATAAATACGGAACTGTGGATACATGACGTACACATAGGGTAATAGAATAGGACCAGAACTTCTGTATTATACCACCCAAGTTACCGTAAAAACTTAGATTTTGGAAATATGGCTGATTAAAGTAGTCGCATTGGGATGTGCAGACAGCGATTTGTCAAAGTATGACATGAAAAATAAAATAAATACGGAAGTGTGCCAACATTACGTACACGTAGGGTGATAGAATAGGTCCTGAAATTTAGTGTTATACCACCCAAGTTACCTTAAAAACTTAGGTTTTGGAAATATGGGTGATTAAATTAGTCGCTATGCGATGTGCGGACATAGATTTGTCGAAGTTTGACACGAAATATAAAAAAAATACGGAGGTGTGCCAACATGACGTACACATAGGATGATAGAATAGGTCCAGAACTTTAGTACTATACCACCCAAGTTACCTTAAAAACTTAGGTTTTGGAAATATGGGTGATTAAATTAGTCGCTATGCGATGTGCGGACAACGATTTGTCTAAGTATGACATGAAATATAATAATAAATACGGAGGTGGGCCCACATTACGTACACGTAGGGTGATAGAATAGGACCAGAACTTCCGTATTATACCACCCAAGTTACCGTAAAAACTTAGGTTTTGGAAATATGGCTGATTAAAGTAGTCGCATTGAGATGTGCGGACAGAGATTTGTCGAAGTTTGACACGAAATATAAAAATAAATACCGAATTGTGGATACATGACGTACACATAGCGTGATAGAATAGGACCAGAACTTCTGTATTATACCACCCAAGTTACCCTTAAAACTTAGGTTTTGGAAATATGGGTGATTAAATTAGTCGCTATGCGATGGGCGGACAACGATTTGTCTAAATTTGACATGAAATATAAAAATAAATACGGAATTGTGGATACATGACGTACACATAGGGTGATAGAATAGGACCAGAACTTCTGTATTATACCACCCAAGTTACCGTAAAAACTTAGGTTTTGGAAATATGGGTGATTGAATTAGTCGCTATGCGATGTGCGGACAACGATTTGTCTAAGTTTGACATGAAATATAAAAAAATACGGAGGTGTGCCAACATTACATACACGTAGGATGAAAGAATAGGACCAGAACTTTAGTACTATACCACCCAAGTTACCTTAAAAACTTAGGTTTTGGAAATATGGGTGATTAAATTAGTCGCTATGCGATGTGCGGACAACGATTTGACTAAGTATGACATGAAATATAATAATAAATACGGAGGTGTGCCAACATTACGTACACGTAGGGTGATAGAATAGGACCAGAACTTCTGTATTATACCACCCAAGTTACCGTAAAAACGTAGGTTTTGGAAATATGGGTGATTACATTAGTCGCTATGCGATGTGCGGACAACGATTTGTCTAAATTTGACATGAAATATAAAAATAAATACGGAATTGTGGATACATGACGTACACATAGGGTGATAGAATAGGACCAGAACTTCTGTATTATACCACCCAAGTTACCGTAAAAATTTAGGTTTTGGAAATATGGGTGATTAAATTAGTCGCTATGCGATGTGCGGACAACGATTTGTCGAAGTTTGACACGAAATATAAAAAAAATACGGAGGTGTGCCAACATGACGTACACATAGGATGATAGAATAGGTCCACAACTTTAGTACTATACCACCCAAGTTACCGTAAAAACTTAGGTTTTGGAAATATGGGTGATTAAATTAGTCGCTATGCGATGTGCGGACAACGATTTATCTAATTTTGACATGAAATATAAAAATAAATACGGAGGTGTGCCAACATTACGTACACGTAGGATGAAAGAATAGGACCAGAACTTTAGTACTATACCACCCAAGTTACCTTAAAAACTTAGGTTTTGGAAATATGGGTGATTAAATTAGTCGCTATGCGATGTGCGGAAAACGATTTGTCTAAGTATGACATGAAATATAATAATAAATACGGAGGTGTGCCAACATGACGTACACATAGGATGATAGAATAGGTCCAGAACTTTAGTACTATACCACCCAAGTTACCGTAAAAACTTAGGTTTTGGAAATATGGGTGATTAAATTAGTCACTATGCGCTGTGCGGGCAACGATTTGTCTAAGTTTGACAGGAAATACAAAAAATAAATACGGAATTGTGGATACATGACGTACACGTAGGGTGATAGAATAGGACCAGAACTTCTGTATTATACCACCCAAGTTACCGTAAAAACTTAGGTTTTGGAAATATGGGTGATTAAATTAGTCGCTATGCGATGTGCGGACAACGATTTGTCTAAGTATGACATGAAATATAATAATAAATACGGAGGTGTGCCAACATTACGTACACGTAGGGTGATAGAATAGGACCAGAACTTCTGTATTATACCACCCAAGTTACCGTAAAAACTTAGGTTTTGGAAATATGGCTGATTAAAATAGTCGCATTGAGATGTGCGGACAGAGATTTGTCGAAGTTTGACACGAAATATAAAAAAAAATACGGAGGTGTGCCAACATTACGTACACGTTGGGTGATAGAATAGGACCAGAACTTCTGTATTATACCACCCAAGTTACCGTAAAAACTTAGATTTTGGAAATATGGCTGATTAAAGTCTAAGTATGACATGAAATATAATAATAAATACGGAGGTGTGCCAACATTACGTACACGTAGGGTGATAGAATAGGACCAGAACTTCTGTATTATACCACCCAAGTTACCGTAAAAACGTAGGTTTTGGAAATATGGGTGATTAAATTAGTCGCTATGCGATGTGCGGACAACGATTTGACTAAGTATGACATGAAATATAATAATAAATACGGAGGTGTGCCAACATTACGTACACGTAGGGTGATAGAATAGGACCAGAACTTCTGTATTATACCACCCAAGTTACCGTAAAAACGTAGGTTTTGGAAATATGGGTGATTACATTAGTCGCTATGCGATGTGCGGACAACGATTTGTCTAAATTTGACATGAAATATAAAAATAAATACGGAATTGTGGATACATGACGTACACATAGGGTGATAGAATAGGACCAGAACTTCTGTATTATACCACCCAAGTTACCGTAAAAATTTAGGTTTTGGAAATATGGGTGATTAAATTAGTCGCTATGCGATGTGCGGACAACGATTTGTCGAAGTTTGACACGAAATATAAAAAAAATACGGAGGTGTGCCAACATGACGTACACATAGGATGATAGAATAGGTCCACAATTTTAGTACTATACCACCCAAGTTACCGTAAAAACTTAGGTTTTGGAAATATGGGTGATTAAATTAGTCGCTATGCGATGTGCGGACAACGATTTATCTAATTTTGACATGAAATATAAAAATAAATACGGAGGTGTGCCAACATTACGTACACGTAGGATGAAAGAATAGGACCAGAACTTTAGTACTATACCACCCAAGTTACCTTAAAAACTTAGGTTTTGGAAATATGGGTGATTAAATTAGTCGCTATGCGATGTGCGGAAAACGATTTGTCTAAGTTTGACACGAAATATAAAAAAAATACGGAGGTGTGCCAACATGACGTACACATAGGATGATAGAATAGGTCCAGAACTTTAGTACTATACCACCCAAGTTACCTTAAAAACTTAGGTTTTGGAAATATGGGTGATTAAATTAGTCGCTATGCGATGTGCGGACAACGATTTGTCTAAGTATGACATGAAATATAATAATAAATACGGAGGTGGGCCCACATTACGTACACGTAGGGTGATAGAATAGGACCAGAACTTCCGTATTATACCACCCAAGTTACCGTAAAAACTTAGGTTTTGGAAATATGGCTGATTAAAGTAGTCGCATTGAGATGTGCGGACAGAGATTTTTCGAAGTTTGACACGAAATATAAAAATAAATACCGAATTGTGGATACATGACGTACACATAGCGTGATAGAATAGGACCAGAACTTCTGTATTATACCACCCAAGTTACCCTTAAAACTTAGGTTTTGGAAATATGGGTGATTAAATTAGTCGCTATGCGATGTGCGGACAACGATTTGTCTAAGTTTGACATGAAATATAAAAATAAATACGAAGGTGTGCCAACATTACGTACACGTAGGGTGATAGAATAGGACCAGAACTTCTGTATTATACCACCCAAGTTACCGTAAAAACTTAGGTTTTGGAAATATGGGTGATTAAATTAGTCGCTATGCGATTTGCGGGCAACGATTTGTCTAAGTTTGACAGGAAATACAAAAAATAAATACGGAATTGTGGATACATGACGTACACGTAGGGTGATAGAATAGGACCAGAACTTCTGTATTATACCACCCAAGTTACCGTAAAAACGTAGGTTTTGGAAATATGGGTGATTACATTAGTCGCTATGCGATGTGCGGACAACGATTTGTCTAAATTTGACATGAAATATAAAAATAAATACGGAATTGTGGATACATGACGTACACATAGGGTGATAGAATAGGACCAGAACTTCTGTATTATACCACCCAAGTTACCGTAAAAATTTAGGTTTTGGAAATATGGGTGATTAAATTAGTCGCTATGCGATGTGCGGACAACGATTTGTCGAAGTTTGACACGAAATATAAAAAAAATACGGAGGTGTGCCAACATGACGTACACATAGGATGATAGAATAGGTCCACAACTTTAGTACTATACCACCCAAGTTACCGTAAAAACTTAGGTTTTGGAAATATGGGTGATTAAATTAGTCGCTATGCGATGTGCGGACAACGATTTATCTAATTTTGACATGAAATATAAAAATAAATACGGAGGTGTGCCAACATTACGTACACGTAGGATGAAAGAATAGGACCAGAACTTTAGTACTATACCACCCAAGTTACCTTAAAAACTTAGGTTTTGGAAATATGGGTGATTAAATTAGTCGCTATGCGATGTGCGGAAAACGATTTGTCTAAGTTTGACACGAAATATAAAAAAAATACGGAGGTGTGCCAACATGACGTACACATAGGATGATAGAATAGGTCCAGAACTTTAGTACTATACCACCCAAGTTACCTTAAAAACTTAGGTTTTGGAAATATGGGTGATTAAATTAGTCGCTATGCGATGTGCGGACAACGATTTGTCTAAGTATGACATGAAATATAATAATAAATACGGAGGTGGGCCCACATTACGTACACGTAGGGTGATAGAATAGGACCAGAACTTCCGTATTATACCACCCAAGTTACCGTAAAAACTTAGGTTTTGGAAATATGGCTGATTAAAGTAGTCGCATTGAGATGTGCGGACAGAGATTTTTCGAAGTTTGACACGAAATATAAAAATAAATACCGAATTGTGGATACATGACGTACACATAGCGTGATAGAATAGGACCAGAACTTCTGTATTATACCACCCAAGTTACCCTTAAAACTTAGGTTTTGGAAATATGGGTGATTAAATTAGTCGCTATGCGATGTGCGGACAACGATTTGTCTAAGTTTGACATGAAATATAAAAATAAATACGAAGGTGTGCCAACAATACGTACACGTAGGGTGATAGAATAGGACCAGAACTTCTGTATTATACCACCCAAGTTACCGTAAAAACTTAGGTTTTGGAAATATGGGTGATTAAATTAGTCGCTATGCGATTTGCGGGCAACGATTTGTCTAAGTTTGACAGGAAATACAAAAAATAAATACGGAATTGTGGATACATGACGTACACGTAGGGTGATAGAATAGGACCAGAACTTCTGTATTATACCACCCAAGTTACCGTAAAAACTTAGGTTTTGGAAATATGGGTGATTAAATTAGTCGCTATGCGATGTGCGGACAACGATTTGTCTAAGTATGACATGAAATATAATAATAAATACGGAGGTGTGCCAACATTACGTACACGTAGGGTGATAGAATAGGACCAGAACTTCTGTATTATACCACCCAAGTTAACGTAAAAACTTAGGTTTTGGAAATATGGCTGATTAAAGTAGTCGCATTGAGATGAGCGGACAGAGATTTGTCGAAGTTTGACACGAAATATAAAAAAAATACGGAGGTGTGCCAACATTACGTACACGTAGGGTGATAGAATAGGACCAGAACTTCTGTATTATAACACCCAAGTTACCGTAAAAACTTAGGTTTTGGAAATATGGCTGATTAAAGTAGTCGCATTGAGATGTGCGGACAGAGATTTGTCGAAGTTTGACACGAAATATAAAAATAAATACGGAATTGTGGATACATGACGTACACGTAGGATAGAATAGGACCAGAACTTCTGTATTATACCAGCCAAGTTACCGTAAAAACTTAGGTTTTGGAAATATGGCTGATTAAAGTAGTCGCTATGCGATGTGCGGACAACGATTTGTCTACGTTTGACATGAAATATAAAAATAAATACGGAATTGTGGATACATGACGTACACATAGGGTAATAGAATAGGACCAGAACGTCTGTATTATACCACCCAAGTTACCGTAAAAAGTTAGGTTTTGGAAATATGGCTGATTAAAGTAGTCGCATTGAGATGTGCGGACAGCGATTTGTCAAAGTATGACATGAAAAATAAAATAAATACGGAAGTGTGCCAACATTACGTACACGTAGGGTGATAGAATAGGTCCTGAAATTTAGTATTATACCACCCAAGTTACCTTAAAAACTTAGGTTGTGGAAATATGGGTGATTAAATTAGTCGCTATGCGATGTGCGGACAGAGATTTGTCGAAGTTTGACACGAAATATAAAAAAAATACGGAGGTGTGCCAACATGACGTACACATAGGATGATAGAATAGGTCCAGAACTTTAGTACTATACCACCCAAGTTACCTTAAAAACTTAGGTTATGGAAATATGGGTGATTAAATTAGTCGCTATGCGATGTGCGGACAACGATTTGTCTAAGTATGACATGAAATATAATAATAAATACGGAGGTGGGCCAACATTACGTACACGTAGGGTGATAGAATAGGACCAGAACTTCCGTATTATACCACCCAAGTTACCGTAAAAACGTAGGTTTTGGAAATATGGCTGATTAAAGTAGTCGCATTGAGATGTGCGGACAGAGATTTGTCGAAGTTTGACACGAAATATGAAAATAAATACGGAATTGTGGATACATGACGTACACATAGCGTGATAGAATAGGACCAGAACTTCTGTATTATACCACCCAAGTTACCCTAAAAACTTAGGTTTTGGAAATATGGGTGATTAAATTAGTCGCTATGCGATGTGCGGACAACGATTTGTCTAAGTTTGACATGAAATATAAAAATAAATACGAAGGTGTGCCAACATTACGTACACGTAGGGTGATAGAATAGGACCAGAACTTCTGTATTATACCACCCAAGTTACCGTAAAAACTTAGGTTTTGGAAATATGGCTGTTTAAAGTAGTCGCATTGAGATGTGCGGACAGAGATTTGTCGAAGTTTGACACGAAATATAAAAAAAATACGGAGGTGTGCCAACATGACGTACACATAGGATGATAGAATAGGTCCAGAACTTTAGTACTATACCACCCAAGTTACCGTAAAAACTTAGGTTTTGGAAATATGGCTGATTAAGTAGTCGCATTGAGATGTGCGGACAGCGATTTGTCAAAGTATGACATGAAAAATAAAATAAATACGGAAGTGTGCCAACATGACGTACACATAGGATGATAGAATAGGTCCTGAAATTTAGTATTATACCACCCAAGTTACCTTACAAACTTAGGTTTTGGAAATATGGGTGATTAAATTAGTCGCTATGCGATGTGCGGACAACGATTTGTCTAAGTTTGACATGAAATATAAAAATAAATACGGAATTGTGGATACATGACGTACACATAGGGTGATAGAATAGGACCAGAACTTCTGTATTATACCACCCAAGTTACCGTAAAAACTTAGGTTTTGGAAATATGGCTGATTAAAGTAGTCGCATTGAGATGTGCGGACAGCGATTTGTCAAAGTATGACATGAAAAATAAAATAAATACGGAAGTGTGCCAACATGACGTACACATAGGATGATAAAATAGGTCCTGAAATTTAGTATTATACCACCCAAGTTACCTTAAAAACTTAGGTTTTGGAAATATGGGTGATTAAATTAGTCGCTATGCGATGTGCGGACAACGATTTGTCTAAGTTTGACATGAAATATAAAATTAAATACGGAATTTTGGATACATGACGTACACATTGGGTGATAGAATAGGATTAGAACTATATTATTATACCACTCAGGTTACCGTCAAAACTTAGGTTTTGGAAATACGGGTGATTAAAATAGTCGCTTTGGATGTGCGGACAACGATTTGTCTAAGTTTGACATGAAATATAAAAATAAATACGGAATTTTGGATACATGATGTACACATTGGTTGATAGAATAGGATTAGAACTATATTATTATACCACTCAGGTTACCGTCAAAACTTAGGTTTTGGAAATACGGGTGATTAAAATAGTCGCTTTGGATGTGTGGACAGCGATCCACCTAAGTTTGTCATAAAATATAAAATAAATACGGCAGTGTGTCAGCATGACGTACACGTAGGATGAAAGAATAGGACCAGAACTTTAGTACTATACCACCCAAGTTACCTTAAAAACTTAGGTTTTGGAAATATGGGTGATTAAATTAGTCGCTATGCGATGTGCGGACAACGATTTGTCTAAGTATGACATGAAATATAATAATAAATACGGCAGTGTGCCAACATGACGTACACATAGGATGATAGAATAGGTCCAGAACTTTAGTACTATACCACCCAAGTTACCGTAAAAACTTAGGTTTTGGAAATATGGCTTATTAAAGTAGTCGCATTGAGATGTGCGGACAGCGATTTGTCAAAGTATGACATGAAAAATAAAATAAATACGGAAGTGTGCCAACATGACGTACACATAGGATGATAGAATAGGTCCTGAAATTTAGTATTATACCACCCAAGTTACCTTACAAACTTAGGTTTTGGAAATATGGGTGATTAAATTAGTCGCTATGCGATGTGCGGACAACGATTTGTCTAAGTTTGACATGAAATATAAAAATAAATACGGAATTGTGGATACATGACGTACACATAGGGTGATAGAATAGGACCAGAACTTCTGTATTATACCACCCAAGTTACCGTAAAAACTTAGGTTTTGGAAATATGGGTGATTAAATTAGTCGCTATGCGATGTGCGGACAACGATTTGTCTAAGTTTGACATGAAATATAAAATTAAATACGGAATTTTGGATACATGACGTACACATTGGGTGATAGAATAGGATTAGAACTATATTATTATACCACTCAGGTTACCGTCAAAACTTAGGTTTTGGAAATACGGGTGATTAAAGTAGTCGCTTTGGATGTGTGGACAGCGATCCACCTAAGTTTGACATAAAATATAAAATAAATACGGCAGTGTGTCAGCATGACGTACACGTAGGATGAAAGAATAGGACCAGAACTTTAGTACTATACCACCCAAGTTACCTTAAAAACTTAGGTTTTGGAAATATGGGTGATTAAAGTAGTCGCATTGAGATGTGCGGACAGAGATTTGTCGAAGTTTGACACGAAATATAAAAAAAATACGGAGGTGTGCCAACATGACGTACACATAGGATGATAGAATAGGACCAGAACTTCTGTATAATACCACCCAAGTTACCGTAAAAACTTAGGTTTTGGAAATATGGGTGATTAAATTAGTCGCTATGCGATGTGCGGACAACGATTTGTCTAAGTTTAACATGAAATATAAAAATAAATACGAAGGTGTGCCAACATTACGTACACGTAGGGTGATAGAATAGGACCAGAACTTCTGTATTATACCACCCAAGTTACCGTAAAAACTTAGGTTTTGGAAAAATGGCTGATTAAAGTAGTCGCATTGAGATGTGCGGACAGAGATTTGTCGAAGTTTGACACGAAATATAAAAAAAATACGGAGGTGTGCCAACATGACGTACACATAGGATGATAGAATAGGTCCAGAACTTTAGTACTATACCACCCAAGTTACCTTACAAACTTAGGTTTTGGAAATATGGGTGATTAAATTAGTCGCTATGCGATGTGCGGACAACGATTTGTCTAAGTTTGACATGAAATATAAAAATAAATACGGAATTGTGGATACATGACGTACACATAGGGTGATAGAATAGGACCAGAACTTCTGTATTATACCACCCAAGTTACCGTAAAAACTTAGGTTTTGGAAATATGGGTGATTAAATTAGTCGCTATGCGATGTGCGGACAACGATTTGTCTAAGTTTGACATGAAATATAAAAATAAATACGGAATTTTGGATACATGACGTACACATTGGTTGATAGAATAGGATTAGAACTATATTATTATACCACTCAGGTTACCGTCAAAACTTAGGTTTTGGAAATATGGGTGATTAAATTAGTCGCTATGCGATGTGTGGACAACGATTTGTCTAAGTTTGACACGAAATATAAAAAAAATACGGAGGTGTGCCAACATTACGTACATATAGGGTGATAGAATAGGACCAGTACTTCTGTATTATACCACCCAAGTTACCGTAAAAACGTAGGTTTTGGAAATATGGCTGATTAAAGTAGTCGCATTGAGATGTGCGGACAGAGATTTGTCGAAGTTTGACACGAAATATAAAAAAAATACGGAGGTGTGCCAACATGACGTACATATAGGATGATAAAATAGGTCCAGAACTTTAGTACTATACCACCCAAGTTACCTTAAAAACTTAGGTTTTGGAAATACGGGTGATTAAAATAGTCGCTTTGGATGTGTGGACAGCGATCCACCTAAGTTTGACATAAAATATAAAATAAATACGGCAGTGTGTCAGCATGACGTACACGTAGGATGAAAGAATAGGACCAGAACTTTAGTACTATACCACCCAAGTCACCTTAAAAACTTAGGTTTTGGAAATATGGGTGATTAAATTAGTCGCTATGCGATGTGCGGACAACGATTTGTCTAAGTATGACATGAAATATAATAATAAATACGGAGGTGTGCCAACATTACGTACACGTAGGGTGATAGAATAGGACCAGAACTTCTGTATTATACCACCCAAGTTACCGTAAAAACTTATGTTTTGGAAATATGGCTGATTAAAGTAGTCGCATTGAGATGTGCGGACAGAGATTTGTCGAAGTTTGACACGAAATATAAAAAAATACGGAGGTGTGCCAACATGACGTACACATAGGATGATAGAATAGGTCCAGAACTTTAGTACTATACCACCCAAGTTACCTTAAAAACTTAGGTTTTGGAAATATGGGTGATTAAATTAGTCGCTATGCGATGGGCGGACAACGATTTGTCTAAATTTGACATGAAATATAAAAATAAATACGGAATTGTAGATACATGACGTACACATAGGGTGATAGAATAGGACCAGAACTTCTGTATTATACCACCCAAGTTACCGTAAAAACTTAGGTTTTGGAAATATGGGTGATTAAATTAGTCGCTATGCGATGTGCGGACAACGATTTGTCTAAGTTTGACATGAAATATAAAAAAATACGGAGGTGTGCCAACATTACGTACACGTAGGATGAAAGAATAGGACCAGAACTTTAGTACTATACCACCCAAGTTACCTTAAAAACTTAGGTTTTGGAAATATGGGTGATTAAATTAGTCGCTATGCGATGTGCGGACAACGATTTGACTAAGTATGACATGAAATATAATAATAAATACGGAGGTGTGCCAACATTACGTACACGTAGGGTGATAGAATAGGACCAGAACTTCTGTATTATACCACCCAAGTTACCGTAAAAACTTAGGTTTTGGAAATATCGGTGATTAAATTAGTCGCTATGCGATGTGTGGACAACGATTTGTCGAAGTTTGACACGAAATATAAAAAAATACGGAGGTGTGCCAACATGACGTACACATAGGATGATAGAATAGGTCCAGAACTTTAGTACTATACCACCCAAGTTACCGTAAAAACTTAGGTTTTGGAAATATGGGTGATTAAATTAGTCGCTATGCGATGTGCGGACAACGATTTGTCTAAGTTTGACATGAAATATAAAAATAAATACGGAGGTGTGCCAACATTACGTACACGTAGGATGAAAGAATAGGACCAGAACTTTAGTACTATACCACCCAAGTTACCTTTAAAACTTAGGTTTTGGAAATATGGGTGATTAAATTAGTCGCTATGCGATGTGCGGACAACGATTTGTCTAAGTATGACATGAAATATAATAATAAATACGGAGGTGTGCCAACATTACGTACACATAGGATGATAGAATAGGTCCAGAACTTTAGTACTATACCACCCAAGTTACCGTAAAAACTTAGGTTTTGGAAATATGGCTGATTAAAGTAGTCGCATTGAGATGTGCGGACAGATTTTTGTCTAAGTTTGACATGAAATATAAAAATAAATACGGAATTGTGGATACATGACGTACACATAGGGTGATAGAATAGGACCAGAACTTCTGTATTATACCACCCAAGTTACCGTAAAAACTTAGGTTTTGGAAATATCGGTGATTAAATTAGTCGCTATGCGATGTGCGGACAACGATTTGTCGAAGTTTGACACGAAATATAAAAAAAATACGGAGGTGTGCCAACATGACGTACACATAGGATGATAGAATAGGTCCAGAACTTTAGTACTATACCACCCAAGTTACCGTAAAAACTTAGGTTTTGGAAATATGGCTGATTAAAGTAGTCGCATTGAGATGTGCGGACAGCGATTTGTCAAAGTATGACATGAAAAATAAAATAAATACGGAAGTGTGCCAACATGACGTACACATAGGATGATAGAATAGGTCCTGAAATTTAGTATTATACCACCCAAGTTACCTTACAAACTTAGGTTTTGGAAATATGGGTGATTAAATTAGTCGCTATGCGATGTGCGGACAACGATTTGTCTAAGTTTGACATGAAATATAAAAATAAATACGGAATTGTGGATACATGACGTACACATAGGGTGATAGAATACGACCAGAACTTCTGTATTATACCACCCAAGTTACCGTAAAATCTTAGGTTTTGGAAATATGGGTGATTAAATTAGTCGCTATGCGATGTGCGGACAACGATTTGTCTAAGTTTGACATGAAATATAAAATTAAATACGGAATTTTGGATACATGACGTACACATTGGGTGATAGAATAGGATTAGAACTATATTATTATACCACTCAGGTTACCGTCAAAACTTAGGTTTTGGAAATACGGGTGATTAAAGTAGTCGCTTTGGATGTGTGGACAGCGATCCACCTAAGTTTGACATAAAATATAAAATAAATACGGCAGTGTGTCAGCATGACGTACACGTAGGATGAATGAATAGGACCAGAACTTTAGTACTATACCACCCAAGTTACCTTAAAAACTTAGGTTTTGGAAATATGGGTGATTAAAGTAGTCGCATTGAGATGTGCGGACAGAGATTTGTCGAAGTTTGACACGAAATATAAAAAAAATACGGAGGTGTGCCAACATGACGTACACATAGGATGATAGAATAGGACCAGAACTTCTGTATTATACCACCCAAGTTACCGTAAAAACTTAGGTTTTGGAAATATGGGTGATTAAATTAGTCGCTATGCGATGTGCGGACAACGATTTGTCTAAGTTTAACATGAAATATAAAAATAAATACGAAGGTGTGCCAACATTACGTACACGTAGGGTGATAGAATAGGACCAGAACTTCTGTATTATACCACCCAAGTTACCGTAAAAACTTAGGTTTTGGAAAAATGGCTGATTAAAGTAGTCGCATTGAGATGTGCGGACAGAGATTTGTCGAAGTTTGACACGAAATATAAAAAAAATACGGAGGTGTGCCAACATGACGTACACATAGGATGATAGAATAGGTCCAGAACTTTAGTACTATACCACCCAAGTTACCTTACAAACTTAGGTTTTGGAAATATGGGTGATTAAATTAGTCGCTATGCGATGTGCGGACAACGATTTGTCTAAGTTTGACATGAAATATAAAAATAAATACGGAATTGTGGATACATGACGTACACATAGGGTGATAGAATAGGACCAGAACTTCTGTATTATACCACCCAAGTTACCGTAAAAACTTAGGTTTTGGAAATATGGCTGATTAAAGTAGTCGCATTGAGATGTGCGGACAGCGATTTGTCAAAGTATGACATGAAAAATAAAATAAATACGGAAGTGTGCCAACATGACGTACACATAGGATGATAAAATAGGTCCTGAAATTTAGTATTATACCACCCAAGTTACATTAAAAACTTAGGTTTTGGAAATATGGGTGATTAAATTAGTCGCTATGCGATGTGCGGACAACGATTTGACTAAGTTTGACATGAAATATAAAAATAAATACGGAATTGTGGATACATGACGTACACATAGGGTAATAGAATAGGACCAGAACTTCTGTATTATACCACCCAAGTTACCGTAAAAACTTAGGTTTTGGAAATATGGGTGATTAAATTAGTCGCTATGCGATGTGCGGACAACGATTTGTCTAAGTTTGACATGAAATATAAAAAAAAAATACGGAGGTGTGCCAACATTACGTACACGTAGGATGAAAGAATAGGACCAGAACTTTAGTACTATACCACCCAAGTTACCTTAAAAACTTAGGTTTTGGAAATATGGGTGATTAAATTAGTCGCTATGCGATGTGCGGACAACGATTTGACTAAGTATGACATGAAATATAATAATAAATACGGAGGTGTGCCAACATTACGTACACGTAGGGTGATAGAATAGGACCAGAACTTCTGTATTATACCACCCAAGTTACCGTAAAAACTTAGGGTTTGGAAATATCGGTGATTAAATTAGTCGCTATGCGATGTGCGGACAACGATTTGTCTAAATTTGACATGAAATATAAAAATAAATACGGAATTGTGGATACATGACGTACACATAGGGTGATAGAATAGGACCAGAACTTTTGTATTATACCACACAAGTTACCGTAAAAACTTAGGTTTTGGAAATATGGGTGATTAAATTAGTCGCTATGCGATGTGTGGACAACGATTTGTCGAAGTTTGACACGAAATATAAAAAAAATACGGAGGTGTGCCAACATGACGTACACATAGGATGATAGAATAGGTCCAGAACTTTAGTACTATACCACCCAAGTTACCGTAAAAACTTAGGTTTTGGAAATATGGGTGATTAAATTAGTCGCTATGCGATGTGCGGACAACGATTTGTCTAAGTTTGACATGAAATATAAAAATAAATACGGAGGTGTGCCAACATTACGTACACGTAGGATGAAAGAATAGGACCAGAACTTTAGTACTATACCACCCAAGTTACCTTTAAAACTTAGGTTTTGGAAATATGGGTGATTAAATTAGTCGCTATGCGATGTGCGGACAACGATTTGTCTAAGTATGACATGAAATATAATAATAAATACGGAGGTGTGCCAACATTACGTACACATAGGATGATAGAATAGGTCCAGAACTTTAGTACTATACCACCCAAGTTACCGTAAAAACTTAGGTTTTGGAAATATGGCTGATTAAAGTAGTCGCATTGAGATGTGCGGACAGCGATTTGTCTAAGTTTGACATGAAATATAAAAATAAATACGGAATTGTGGATACATGACGTACACATAGGGTGATAGAATAGGACCAGAACTTCTGTATTATACCACCCAAGTTACCGTAAAAACTTAGGTTTTGGAAATATGGGTGATTAAATTAGTCGCTATGCGATGTGCGGACAACGATTTGTCAAAGTTTGACACGAAATATAAAAAAATACGGAGGTGTGCCAACATGACGTACACATAGGATGATAGAATAGGTCCAGAACTTTAGTACTATAGCACCCAAGTTACCGTAAAAACTTAGGTTTTGGAAATATGGGTGATTAAATTAGTCGCTATGCGATGTGCGGACAACGATTTGTCTAAGTTTGACATGAAATATAAAAATAAATACGGAGGTGTGCCAACATTACGTACACGTAGGATGAAAGAATAGGACCAGAACTTTAGTACTATACCACCCAAGTTACCTTAAAAACTTAGGTTTTGGAAATATGGGTGATTAAATTAGTCGCTATGCGATGTGCGGACAACGATTTGTCTAAGTATGACATGAAATATAATAATAAATACGGATGTGAGCCAACATTACGTACACATAGGATGATAGAATAGGTCCAGAACTTTAGTACTATACCACCCAAGTTACCGTAAAAACTTAGGTTTTGGAAATATGGCTGATTAAAGTAGTCGCATTGAGATGTGCGGACAGCGATTTGTCTAAGTTTGACATGAAATATAAAAATAAATACGGAATTGTGGATACATGACGTACACATAGGGTGATAGAATAGGACCAGAACTTCTGTATTATACCACCCAAGTTACCGTAAAAACTTAGGTTTTGGAAATATGGGTGATTGAATTAGTCGCTATGCGATGTGCGGACAACGATTTGTCGAAGTTTGACACGAAATATAAAAAAAGTACGGAGGTGTGCCAACATGACGTACACATAGGGTGATAGAATAGGTCCAGAACTTTAGTACTATGCCACCCAAGTTACCGTAAAAACTTAGGTTTTGGAAATATGGGTGATTAAATTAGTCGCTATGCGATGTGCGGACAACGATTTGTCTAAGTTTGACACGAGATACAAAAAATAAATACGGAATTGTGGATACATGACGTACACGTAGGGTGATAGAAGAGGACCAGAACTTCTGTATTATACCACCCAAGTTACCGTAAAAACTTAGGTTTTGGAAATATGGGTGATTAAATTAGTCGCTATGCGATGTGCGGACAACGATTTGTCTAAGTATGACATGAAACATAATAATAAATACGGAGGTGCGCCAACATTACGTACACGTAGGGTGATAGAATAGGACCAGAACTTTTGTATTATTCCACCCAAGTTACCGTAAAAACTTAGGTTTTGGAAATATGGCTGATTAAAGTAGTCGCATTGAGATGTGCGGACAGAGATTTGTCGAAGTTTGACACGAAATATAAAAATAAATACGGAATTGTGGATACATGACGTACACGTAGGATAGAATAGGACCAGAACTTCTGTATTACACCACCCAAGTTACCGTAAAAACTTAGGTTTTGGAAATATGGCTGATTAAAGTTGTCGCATTGAGATGTGCGGACAGCGATTTGTCAAAGTATGACATGAAAAATAAAATAAATACGGAAGTGTGCCAACATGACGTACACATAGGATGATAGAATAGGTCCTGAAATTTAGAATTATACCACCCAAGTTACCTTAAAAACTTAGGTTTTGGAAATATAGGTGATTAAATTAGTCGCTATGCGATGTGCGGACAACGATTTGTCTAAGTTTGACATGAAATATAAAAATAAATACGGAATTGTGGATACATGACGTACACATAGGGTGATAGAATAGGACCAGAACTTTTGTATTATACCACACAAGTTACCGTAAAAACTTAGGTTTTGGAAATATGGGTGATTAAATTAGTCGCTATGCGATGTGTGGACAACGATTTGTCGAAGTTTGACACGAAATATAAAAAAAATACGGAGGTGTGCCAACATGACGTACACATAGGATGATAGAATAGGTCCAGAACTTTAGTACTATACCACCCAAGTTACCGTAAAAACTTAGGTTTTGGAAATATGGGTGATTAAATTAGTCGCAATGCGATGTGCGGACAACGATTTGTCTAAGTATGACATGAAATATAATAATAAATACGGAGGTGTGCCAACATTACGTACACATAGGATGATAGAATAGGTCCAGAACTTTAGTACTATACCACCCAAGTTACCGTAAAAACTTAGGTTTTGGAAATATGGCTGATTAAAGTAGTCGCATTGAGATGTGCGGACAGCGATTTGTCTAAGTTTGACATGAAATATAAAAATAAATACGGAATTGTGGATACATGACGTACACATAGGGTGATAGAATAGGACCAGAACTTCTGTATTATACCACCCAAGTTACCGTAAAACCTTAGGTTTTGGAAATATGGGTGATTAAATTAGTCGCTATGCGATGTGCGGACAACGATTTGTCGAAGTTTGACACGAAATATAAAAAAATACGGAGGTGTGCCAACATGACGTACACATAGGATGATAGAATAGGTCCAGAACTTTAGTACTATAGCACCCAAGTTACCGTAAAAACTTAGGTTTTGGAAATATGGGTGATTAAATTAGTCGCTATGCGATGTGCGGGCAACGATTTGTCTAAGTTTGACATAAAATATAAAAATAAATACGGAGGTGTGCCAACATTACGTACACGTAGGATGAAAGAATAGGACCAGAACTTTAGTACTATACCACCCAAGTTACCTTAAAAACTTAGGTTTTGGAAATATGGGTGATTAAATTAGTCGCTATGCGATGTGCGGACAACGATTTGTCTAAGTATGACATGAAATATAATAATAAATACGGATGTGTGCCAACATTACGTACACATAGGATGATAGAATAGGTCCAGAAATTTAGTACTATACCACCCAAGTTACCGTAAAAACTTAGGTTTTGGAAATATGGCTGATTAAATTAGTCGCATTGAGATGTGCGGACAGCGATTTGTCTAAGTTTGACATGAAATATAAAAATAAATACGGAATTGTGGATACATGACGTACACATAGGGTGATAGAATAGGACCAGAACTTCTGTATTATACCACCCAAGTTACCGTAAAAACTTAGGTTTTGGAAATATGGGTGATTGAATTAGTCGCTATGCGATGTGCGGACAACGATTTGTCGAAGTTTGACACGAAATATAAAAAAAATACGGAGGTGTGCCAACATGACGTACACATAGGGTTATAGAATAGGTCCAGAACTTTAGTACTATACCACCCAAGTTACCGTAAAAACTTAGGTTTTGGAAATATGGGTGATTAAATTAGTCGCTATGCGATGTGCGGACAACGATTTGTCTAAGTTTGACACGAGTTACAAAAAATAAATACGGAATTGTGGATACATGACGTACACGTAGGGTGATAGAATAGGACCAGAACTTCTGTATTATACCACCCAAGTTACCGTAAAAACTTAGGTTTTGGAAATATGGGTGATTAAATTAGTCGCTATGCGATGTGCGGACAACGATTTGTCTAAGTATGACATGAAACATAATAATAAATACGGAGGTGTGCCAACATTACGTACACGTAGGGTGATAGAATAGGACCAGAACTTTTGTATTATTCCACCCAAGTTACCGTAAAAACTTAGGTTTTGGAAATATGGCTGATATAAGTAGTCGCATTGAGATGTGCGGACAGAGATTTGTCGAAGTTTGAAACGAAATATAAAAAAAATACGGAGGTGTGCCAACATTACGTACACGTAGGGTGATAGAATAGGACCAGAACTTCTTTTTATACCACCCAAGTTACCGTAAAAACTTAGGTTTTGGAAATATGGCTGATTAAAGTAGTCGCATTGAGATTTGCGGACAGAGATTTGTCGAAGTTTGACACGAAATATAAAAATAAATACGGAATTGTGGATACATGACGTACACGTAGGATAGAATAGGACCAGAACTTCTGTATTATACCACCCAAGTTACCGTAAAAACTTAGGTTTTGGAAATATGGGTGATTAAATTAGTCGCTATGCGATGTGCGGACAACGATTTGTCTAAGTTTGACATGAAATATAAAAATAAATACGGAATTGTGGATACATGACGTACACATAGGGTGATAGAATAGGACCAGAACTTCTGTATTATACCACCCAAGTTACCGTAAAAACTTAGGTTTTGGAAATATGGGTGATTAAATTAGTCGCTATGCGATGTGCGGACAACGATTTGTCGAAGTTTGACACGAAATATAAAAAAAATACGGAGGTGTGCCAACATGACGTACACATAGGATGATAGAATAGGTCCAGAACTTTAGTACTATAGCACCCAAGTTACCGTAAAAACTTAGGTTTTGGAAATATGGGTGATTAAATTAGTCGCTATGCGATGTGCGGGCAACGATTTGTCTAAGTTTGACATGAAATATAAAAATAAATACGGAGGTGTGCCAACATTACGTACACGTAGGATGAAAGAATAGGACCAGAACTTTAGTACTATACCACCCAAGTTACCTTAAAAACTTAGGTTTTGGAAATATGGGTGATTAAATTAGTCGCTATGCGATGTGCGGACAACGATTTGTCTAAGTATGACATGAAATATAATAATAAATACGGATGTGTGCCAACATTACGTACACATAGGATGATAGAATAGGTCCAGAACTTTAGTACTATACCACCCAAGTTACCGTAAAAACTTAGGTTTTGGAAATATGGCTGATTAAATTAGTCGCATTGAGATGTGCGGACAGCGATTTGTCTAAGTTTGACATGAAATATAAAAATAAATACGGAATTGTGGATACATGACGTACACATAGGGTGATAGAATAGGACCAGAACTTCTGTATTATACCACCCAAGTTACCGTAAAAACTTAGGTTTTGGAAATATGGGTGATTGAATTAGTCGCTATGCGATGTGCGGACAACGATTTGTCGAAGTTTGACACGAAATATAAAAAAATACGGAGGTGTGCCAACATGACGTACACATAGGGTGATAGAATAGGTCCAGAACTTTAGTACTATACCACCCAAGTTACCGTAAAAACTTAGGTTTTGGAAATATGGGTGATTAAATTAGTCGCTATGCGATGTGCGGACAACGATTTGTCTAAGTTTGACACGAGATACAAAAAATAAATACGGAATTGTGGATACATGACGTACACGTAGGGTGATAGAATAGGACCAGAACTTCTGTATTATACCACCCAAGTTACCGTAAAAACTTAGGTTTTGGAAATATGGGTGATTAAATTAGTCGCTATGCGATGTGCGGACAACGATTTGTCTAAGTATGACATGAAACATAATAATAAATACGGAGGTGTGCCAACATTACGTACACGTAGGGTGATAGAATAGGACCAGAACTTTTGTATTATTCCACCCAAGTTACCGTAAAAACTTAGGTTTTGGAAATATGGCTGATATAATTAGTCGCATTGAGATGTGCGGACAGAGATTTGTCGAAGTTTGAAACGAAATATAAAAAAAATACGGAGGTGTGCCAACATTACGTACACGTAGGGTGATAGAATAGGACCAGAACTTCTTTTTATACCACCCAAGTTACCGTAAAAACTTAGGTTTTGGAAATATGGCTGATTAAAGTAGTCGCATTGAGATGTGCGGACAGAGATTTGTCGAAGTTTGACACGAAATATAAAAATAAATACGGAATTGTGGATACATGACGTACACGTAGGATAGAATAGGACCAGAACTTCTGTATTATACCACCCAAGTTACCGTAAAAACTTAGGTTTTGGAAATATGGCTGATTAAAGTTGTCGCATTGAGATGTGCGGACAGCGATTTGTCAAAGTATGACATGAAAAATAAAATAAATACGGAAGTGTGCCAACATGACGTACACATAGGATGATAGAATAGGTCCTGAAATTTAGAATTATACCACCCAAGTTACCTTAAAAACTTAGGTTTTGGAAATATGGGTGATTAAATTAGTCGCTATGCGATGTGCGGACAACGATTTGTCTAAGTTTGACATGAAATATAAAAATGAATACGGAATTGTGGATACATGACGTACACATAGGGTGATAGAATAGGACCAGAACTTTTGTATTATACCACACAAGTTACCGTAAAAACTTAGGTTTTGGAAATATGGGTGATTAAATTAGTCGCTATGCGATGTGTGGACAACGATTTGTCGAAGTTTGACACGAAATATAAAAAAAATACGGAGGTGTGCCAACATGACGTACACATAGGATGATAGAATAGGTCCAGAACTTTAGTACTATACCACCCAAGTTACCGTAAAAACTTAGGTTTTGGAAATATGGGTGATTAAATTAGTCGCTATGCGATGTGCGGACAACGATTTGTCTAAGTTTGACATGAAATATAAAAATAAATACGGAGGTGTGCCAATATTACGTACACGTAGGATGAAAGAATAGGACCAGAACTTTAGTACTATACCACCCAAGTTACCTTTAAAACTTAGGTATTGGAAATATGGGTGATTAAATTAGTCGCTATGCGATGTGCGGACAACGATTTGTCTAAGTATGACATGAAATATAATAATAAATACGGAGGTGTGCCAACATTACGTACACATAGGATGATAGAATAAGTCCAGAACTTTAGTACTATACCACCCAAGTTACCGTAAAAACTTAGGTTTTGGAAATATGGCTGATTAAAGTAGTCGCATTGAGATGTGCGGACAGCGATTTGTCTAAGTTTGACATGAAATATAAAAATAAATACGGAATTGTGGATACATGACGTACACATAGGGTGATAGAATAGGACCAGAACTTCTGTATTATACCACCCAAGTTACCGTAAAAACTTAGGTTTTGGAAATATGGGTGATTAAATTAGTCGCTATGCGATGTGCGGACAACGATTTGTCGAAGTTTGACACGAAATATAAAAAAATACGGAGGTGTGCCAACATGACGTACACATAGGGTGATAGAATAGGTCCAGAACTTTAGTACTATACCACCCAAGTTACCGTAAAAACTTAGGTTTTGGAAATATGGGTGATTAAATTAGTCGCTATGCGATGTGCGGACAACGATTTGTCTAAGTTTGACACGAGATACAAAAAATAAATACGGAATTGTGGATACATGACGTACACGTAGGGTGATAGAATAGGACCAGAACTTCTGTATTATACCACCCAAGTTACCGTAAAAACTTAGGTTTTGGAAATATGGGTGATTAAATTAGTCGCTATGCGATGTGCGGACAACGATTTGTCTAAGTATGACATGAAACATAATAATAAATACGGAGGTGTGCCAACATTACGTACACGTAGGGTGATAGAATAGGACCAGAACTTTTGTATTATTCCACCCAAGTTACCGTAAAAACTTAGGTTTTGGAAATATGGCTGATATAAGTAGTCGCATTGAGATGTGCGGACAGAGATTTGTCGAAGTTTGAAACGAAATATAAAAAAAATACGGAGGTGTGCCAACATTACGTACACGTAGGGTGATAGAATAGGACGAGAACTTCTTTTTATACCACCCAAGTTACCGTAAAAACTTAGGTTTTGGAAATATGGCTGATTAAAGTAGTCGCATTGAGATGTGCGGACAGAGATTTGTCGAAGTTTGACACGAAATATAAAAATAAATACGGAATTGTGGATACATGACGTACACGTAGGATAGAATAGGACCAGAACTTCTGTATTATACCACCCAAGTTACCGTAAAAACTTAGGTTTTGGAAATATGGGTGATTAAATTAGTCGCTATGCGATGTGCGGACAACGATTTGTCTAAGTTTGACATGAAATATAAAAATAAATACGGAATTGTGAATACATGACGTACACATAGGGTGATAGAATAGGACCAGAACTTCTGTATTATACCACCCAAGTTACCGTAAAAACTTAGGTTTTGGAAATATGGGTGATTAAATTAGTCGCTATGCGATGTGCGGACAACGATTTGTCGAAGTTTGACACGAAATATAAAAAAAATACGGAGGTGTGCCAACATGACGTACACATAGGATGATAGAATAGGTCCAGAACTTTAGTACTATAGCACCCAAGTTACCGTAAAAACTTAGGTTTTGGAAATATGGGTGATTAAATTAGTCGCTATGCGATGTGCGGGCAACGATTTGTCTAAGTTTGACATGAAATATAAAAATAAATACGGAGGTGTGCCAACATTACGTACACGTAGGATGAAAGAATAGGACCAGAACTTTAGTACTATACCACCCAAGTTACCTTACAAACTTAGGTTTTGGAAATATGGGTGATTAAATTAGTCGCTATGCGATGTGCGGACAACGATTTGTCTAAGTATGACATGAAATATAATAATAAATACGGATGTGTGCCAACATTACGTACACATAGGATGATAGAATAGGTCCAGAACTTTAGTACTATACCACCCAAGTTACCGTAAAAACTTAGGTTTTGGAAATATGGCTGATTAAATTAGTCGCATTGAGATGTGCGGACAGCGATTTGTCTAAGTTTGACATGAAATATAAAAATAAATACGGAATTGTGGATACATGACGTACACATAGGGTGATAGAATAGGACCAGAACTTCTGTATTATACCACCCAAGTTACCGTAAAAACTTAGGTTTTGGAAATATGGGTGATTGAATTAGTCGCTATGCGATGTGCGGACAACGATTTGTCGAAGTTTGACACGAAATATAAAAAAAATACGGAGGTGTGCCAACATGACGTACACATAGGGTGATAGAATAGGTCCAGAACTTTAGTACTATACCACCCAAGTTACCGTAAAAACTTAGGTTTTGGAAATATGGGTGATTAAATTAGTCGCTATGCGATGTGCGGACAACGATTTGTCTAAGTTTGACACGAGATACAAAAAATAAATACGGAATTGTGGATACATGACGTACACGTAGGGTGATAGAATAGGACCAGAACTTCTGTATTATACCACCCAAGTTACCGTAAAAACTTAGGTTTTGGAAATATGGGTGATTAAATTAGTCGCTATGCGATGTGCGGACAACGATTTGTCTAAGTATGACATGAAACATAATAATAAATACGGAGGTGTGCCAACATTACGTACACGTAGGGTGATAGAATAGGACCAGAACTTTTGTATTATTCCACCCAAGTTACCGTAAAAACTTAGGTTTTGGAAATATGGCTGATATAAGTAGTCGCATTGAGATGTGCGGACAGAGATTTGTCGAAGTTTGAAACGAAATATAAAAAAAATACGGAGGTGTGCCAACATTACGTACACGTAGGGTGATAGAATAGGACCAGAACTTCTTTTTATACCACCCAAGTTACCGTAAAAACTTAGGTTTTGGAAATATGGCTGATTAAAGTAGTCGCATTGAGATGTGCGGACAGAGATTTGTCGAAGTTTGACACGAAATATAAAAATAAATACGGAATTGTGGATACATGACGTACACGTAGGATAGAATAGGACCAGAACTTCTGTATTATACCACCCAAGTTACCGTAAAAACTTAGGTTTTGGAAATATGGCTGATTAAAGTTGTCGCATTGAGATGTGCGGACAGCGATTTGTCAAAGTATGACATGAAAAATAAAATAAATACGGAAGTGTGCCAACATGACGTACACATAGGATGATAGAATAGGTCCTGAAATTTAGAATTATACCACCCAAGTTACCTTAAAAACTTAGGTTTTGGAAATATGGGTGATTAAATTAGTCGCTATGCGATGTGCGGACAACGATTTGTCTAAGTTTGACATGAAATATAAAAATAAATACGGAATTGTGGATACATGACGTACACATAGGGTGATAGAATATGACCAGAAAGTAGTAGTGAATGATATGTTCTAGCTCAGTACGTATGAGACGTATGAGACGTATGAGACTTATGAGACGTATGAGACGTACGAGACGTATGAGTGCAAAGTCCAAGGTCATCGCTACGTCATTATTTCTCGCGCACGCCACGAGCGCAAAGTCCAAGGTCATCGCTACGTCATTATTTCTCACGCGCGCCACGAGCGCAAAGTCCAAGGACATCGCTACGTCATTATTTCTCGCGCGCGCCACCACCGTTGCGCCGTTCGCTCCTACTCCTGCGCCGGTTCCTACTAGATTCTGCCGCCCTGATACTTCGGGAGAATAAAAAACTGAATAATTCGATATTCGATTGTCGATTTCGATTTATCGAATCGTTTCGTTAATCGATTTTAATGTTTCTACGGTATTCTCCCCTCCTGATACATAAAAATCAATTTTGAATTATTTTCTCTTAAAAATTTGTAATTTTAAACAGTTTTCAATGGAAAATTTTGATCACGTTGAAAGCTGACTTTGCCCCTAAGAGCACGTGCAACTTTACACGTGAGCCACGTGATTTTCCGGGTATATATACCGGTCCGATTTTGAGTTTGACCAGTTGTGTTTTGAAGATCGTCTCGACAGTTCCTGAGGTAAGTGCCGACTTTGGTTTATTAAGACTTTAACATTTTTACGACTTGTAAATTTTTCAATAAATACTGTTTGGACTTAGAAAATTTTCAGCCAGTTTCGGACTTGTAAATTTTTCAATAAATGCTGTTTGGACTTAGAATATTTTTAGCAAGTTTCACTTTACGACTTGTAAATTTTTCAATAAATACCGTTTGGACTTAGAAAATTTTCGCTCAGTTTAGAACTTGTAAATTTTTCAATAAATACTGTTTGGACTTAGAATATTTTTAGCAAGTTTAAGACTTGTAAATTTTTTAGTAAATACTGTTTGGACTTAGAATATTTTTGCTCAGTTTAAGACTTGTAAATTATCAATAAATATATCTTGAGACTTTGAAAATTTTCAGTAGTCAACATTTTTGGACTTGTAAAATTTTTCGAAAAAATACTTTTCGGACTTTGAAAATTTTCAGTAGTCAACATTTTTGGACTTGTAAAATTTTTCAAAAAATACTTTTCGGGGACTTTGAAAATTTTCAGTAGTCAACTTTTTTGGACTTGTAAAATTTTTCGATAAATATTTTTTCTGGACTTAGAAAATTTTCGATAGTCAACTTTTTCGGACTTGTAAAATTTTTCGATAAATATTTTTTCGGGACTTAGAAAATTTTCGATAGTCAACTTTTTCGGACTTGTAAAATTTTTCGAAAAATATTTTTTCGGGACTTAGAAAATTTTCGATAGTCAACTTTTTCGGACTTGTAAAATTTTTCGAAAAATATTTTTCTGGACTTAGAAAATTTTCGATAGTCAACTTTTTCGGACTTGTAAAATTTTTCGATAAATATTTTTTTGGGACTTTGAAAATTTTCGTTAGTCAACTTTTTTTGACTTGTAAAATGTTTCGATAAATATTTTTTGAGACTGAAAATTTTCAGTAGTCGACTTTTTTAGACTTGTAAAATTTTTCGATAAATATTTTTTAAATAAATATTATTTGTAAGAATTCATTCGAATTTAATTTTTTATTGATAACTAATCTTTTTATTTTCTGTTATAGGTGAAAAAAAATGACTTCCAAAATTGAATGTGGTTTCTGCGGTAAACTGATATCGAAGACAAACTTATCCTACCATGTAAAAAGATGTTCATCGAATCCAGAACGAGATAATACGCGTTATAAGAAGAAGACGTGTGATAAATGTGGAAAAGAAATCACAAGTTTAAATTTTAGCCGACACACGAAAAAATGTAATGCGAATGATTTAGCTAAACCGAGTACGAGTGGGATCAATAGATTAAAGCGGCCCGTACCCGACTTGATTCCTATCGAAAATTTCAATCCTCGAGATTATCAAAGCAGACCTCCGGCTCGGACTTCGACTGCTAAAACGGATATCGAGAGACACGATGATGTTGAAGACGGACCGACTTCAGCCAAACAACCCAGACTCGATATACGACCTACTACTACTAATAAAAATAATTCCGTTTTTAACGTTTTACACGGCACCGCATTGTTAGCGATGAGCACGATTATTAATCTAGTGAAGCCTGTAAAAAGCGATAAACTTCCACCCGTTACTGAAAATGAGATTATTTTAAAAGAAACGGCTTTTGAAAGTAGGTTAATTACATATCACTTTAAAAATATTCACGGAATAAAAGATCCGAAAGTTTTTATTAATAGATTTATCGATACGATCATAAAGTTCATAGAAGATTATCTCGCAAAACATAATATTAAGTTTAATTTGACTTTTATCGCTAAGTATAAGCGTAATGTGAGTGACAAATGTGAAATAGAGAAGATGTTTTTTAGAACTGAAAATTTTAGAGCATACAGTACTACCGATTTGAAACAAACATTGAGGATGATGAGAGATACAATATGTACGAATATGGAGGAGTTTGAAGGGAGAGGATCCGGATGGAGCCTTTACGAAATCGAAGGACTAGATTTAGCGATTAACAGATACTCGCCTTTTAGAGGATCGAGTTACATCGATCTTCCAGATAAAATAAAAAATAAAAAAGCTATAATAAATGTAAAAAACGAAGATGAAAAATGTTTTTTGTGGGCGATTTTATCCGCTTTACACCCCGTTAATCGAAATGCTGATAGAGTTAAAAAATATAAACGATATGAAAACGAGTTTGTCGATGCGATGAAAGACATTGAGTTTCCAGTCGCCTTGGACGATGTAAAAAAATTCGTAAAGCGAAGCGGAATATCGATAAACGTTTACGGTTACAATAGTAACTATAATATATATCCGCTGATTGTGACAGATGAAGAAAAGGATACGCATATCGATCTTTTATATATTAAAAAAGGAAAAAAATCGCATTATTGTTATATTAAAGATCTGGAAAAACTGGTACATGTTCAGATGACGAAAAGATGTAATAAAATCTACATATGCAAACGATGCCTGCAATATTTCGGTAGAGAAGATTTATTGATTAGACACAAAGAGTATTGTAAAGAACACGACTCTGTAAAAGTAAATATACCGGGAAAAGGGGAAGTTATAAAATTTAAAGATTACAAATGTCGGATGAAACTTCCTTTCGTTATGTACGCGGATTTTGAGTGTTTATTAGAAAATGTAGAGAGGCGTAGACCGCCGAAGATGAAATTAATCAAAAAAGTCGCTGAAAACGAAGCTACGTGTCAACCGCCTAACACTATAAGAACACCCGAGGGGTATGCGAAATATGTTTCTTACACCGACACATATCAACATCATGTGGCGAGATCCTTCTGTCTCTACACGGTTTATACCTTCGGCGAGTATAAAGAACCGATTTTATACTACGGGACCGACGCTGGGAAACAGTTTGCTAAAACGCTTAAATCTGAATTGCAAGCGATTAAAGATTATTATGAAAACAACGAAAAACCCATGCTTCCTCTAACCGCTGAACAAGAAAAAGATTTTTCAGATGCTAAAATATGTCACATATGCGGGAATGAATTCGAAACCGATGAAAAAAATGATGATGATGAAAAAAATGATGATGAAGGGGATATCGCTAACTTATTCACACGGCCTTATCGCTTTATTCGTCTCGATCATGGAAAAAAGGATATCCGCGTTCGCGATCATTGTCATCTGACTGGAAAGTATAGAGGGGCGGCGCACCAGTCTTGTAATTTGAACTTTAAAATTCCGAAGTTTATTCCCATATTTATCCATAACTTGAGCGGTTACGATACGCATTTAATAATAAAAATGTTGAGATTAGATGAAAATACGCGTATCGATATCATTCCGAATAACGAAGAGAGATATATCTCGTATACTGTCGATTTCGGGATCGGAATAAAAGCGAGATTTTTAGACTCGTATAAGTTTACACTTTATTCGTTAGACGATTTAACTAAGGGATTGAGTGAATATGACTTTATAAATGTAAAAAGGTATGGAATGCCCGAGGAACAAAAAGAGTATTATACGAGATGGTTAAAGGAGAGAGATGAGATAAGAAATAAATATAATGATATCAGATCGAGAAAAAATGATTGCGATTCAGATTCCGATTCAGATTCCGATTGGGATAATGGAGGAATTTTAGAAGACTCTTTCAAAAATAAAGATATGAATAATTGGTCCGACCATCAAAAAAATATTATGAAGCTATACAAGACAAAAACTTTAGATTTAAACTATTCGAACCTGAGTTGCATAAATATAAATCGAGTATAGAATTTCAAGAGAAATTTGATTTATTTTTACATGAATATAAAAATCTCGATCCGATGAAGTTATTATTTAGAAAAGGGGTTTATCCGTACGATTATATGGACGATGATGAAAAATATCTCGAGACTAGTTTACCACCGATAGAAAAATTTTATAATGAGTTGAACGAACAAGGTATTAGTCCGTGGGATTATGAACACGCGAAACTGGTTTGGAAAACATTTAAAATAAAGAATATGAAAGAATATACACTGTTTTATAACAAACTCGATGTTTTATTACTAGCCGATGTGATGGAATATTTTAGAAGTATTTCTTTGGGATCATACGGATTGGATTTAGCGTGGTACTTTACAACGCCGGGTCTGGCGTGGAGCATATTATTAAAAGAAAGCGGAGTGGTTTTAGACTATTTGTACGACTACGAAATGATACTCATGATCACGAGGGGGATTAGAGGCGGTTTAGCTCAAGTGACGAACAGACACGCGAAAGCGAATAACCCGCGTGTCGATGGGTATGATGAGAGTAAGCCTATAACATATCTCATGTACTTGGACGCCGTGAACCAATACGGTTGGGCGATGTCTAAACACAAAATGCCTACGGGTAATTTTAAATGGGTCGAAGAGGAAATCGATGTAATGCGGATACGCGATAATGGCGACGTAGGATATATATTCGAAGTGGATTTAGAATATCCGCGAGAATTACACGATTTACATTCCGACCTACCGCTAGCGGTCGAAAGACGGGCACCCCCCGGTTCAAAGAAGATCAAACTCTTGACCACGTTGTACGATAAAGAAAAATATGTCGTTCATTACAAAGCGTTAAAATTATATCTTTCGTTAGGGTTGAAACTAAAAAAATACATAGAATTCTGAGTTTCAGTCAGAGTTATTGGATGTCGGATTTTATCGATAAAAATGTACTCCGTTGGAAAAACGCTAGTAATAAACCCGAAAAGCAATTTTACAAGCTTCTAAACAATTCAGTGTTCGGTAAAACCATCGAAAATGTCAGAAATAGAGTGGACATACGACTCGCTACGCAGACTAAACAGATCGAGAAATGGGTGGCGAAACCGATTTTTAAGCATAGAACTATATTTTGTGAAGATCTTTCCGCCGTTCACATGAGAAAAACTAGTTTATTATTTAACAAACCCATATATATAGGAATGTCTATATCGGACATCGCTAAAACGCAGATGTACGACTTTCATTATAATCATATTAAAAAAGAATACGGAGAAAAAGCGAAATTGCAGTATACGAACACGGACAGTTTGGAATACCTAATAGAAACTCCGGATTTCTACTCGGATATGAGGAAACATGATAAAAGATATGACTTATTTCGAGAAAAAATACTCGGCACATTTAAGGATGAAATGCGGGGTGATCCATTATCCGAATATGTAGGACTCAGAGCGAAGATGTACTCCAATCGGTTAAGTTCGTATAAAGATTTTGATGGGAATGAATTTGAGGGGAAAGCATTTAAAAAAGCGAAAGGAATTAAGAAATCGGTTGTGGAAACTAAAATTACTTTTAAAGACTACAAGAAATGCTTGCTCGAACGGAGAGACAAGTATGAATGTATGAATATGATAAGAAGTAAGAAGCATGAATTGTATAGTGTAGAACAGCACAAGAAAGCATTATCGGCGAGTGATGAAAAAAGGTTTATTTTAGAAGACGGCATCGCCACTCTCCCTTGGGGGCACTACAAGATACCGTGAGAGTCCGCTTTAGAACTTGATGCTAATTCGTCTACGGAATAATTAAACTAAATGTCACACTCGACTTGTACACGGATTAAAAAAAAGATAATAAATACATAACCGACTTATTATTTAAAAATCCTTTTTTTTTTTTTTTTCTTTTTTTATAAAGGGAACGTTTCGTTCCTCCCTTTAAACTACACACTTTGGAAAAAAAATTCGATTCTCGCGTGTAAAAAAGTTAACATATAATTATATTCATAAAAAAAAACGAAAACAATTTTCAACATCATCTCCACATTAAAAAATATCTCAAAACATTGTAATTCTATTCCTCTCCAAATCGTAAGTGAAACCTTTCTCCGAAACGACTACCGCATAAGCGGTCGTCCCCTGATCCGAGACCGGACTGGCGACGGGGTTCGTAAATTCCAATTCTATTTTAATATCTTTTTGCCTATTATCGCTGGAGAACGGATGGTGATGCGTGTCGACGACCATCAACGGATACTTGTCTATAAAATCGATATCGCTTAAATAAACGTCTTCGTCTCCGAATAACACCCGCCTGATCGAGCAATAACTCGTGTATAAAATACCGTACGCCTTATCGTTTATAGACAAATTCTGCGGCTCATTCGGATACCCTAGTCCATTGATTTTGACGCGGTAGTTTTTTATGTTTATAGCGTTGAATCGGCTCGGATCCTTCTCTTGATTGTTTTTGAGGTTGGTCTGTAGACCTATGATTACGAACAGCGGATCGGATATATTCCCGAATAAGCCGGAGAAGTCGAAACTGAACGAAGACCCCGACACCCCGAACTTCTCGATACACTGCCACTGGTAATAGTTGTATGTCAAATCGCCCTTCGTACTCAATCGTCTCAGTCCCTCTATGAGCGGCACTTTTTTCACAGCGTCATACTCGACCAGGGGCACTTTTAAATCGAACCTCGTGATTTGTATCTTTCCCTCGTCCGCGGTTTTCTCGTTAGCGCCGCTACCCTCCTTCCAACGGTATATTGAGTCGTTATCTTCGTTGCGTGTAAAAATTATTTGGAATCCTCCTCTGTACATCGGATATTTCAGCGCGTCGAAAAACCCTAAACCGAGATGCGACAAGGGGCCGTAAGCTTCGAACTTGCCGACTCCTTTATCGAATTTAGATTTGAATCCGCTCGTGTGAAAAGTGCTCTCGCTCGATTTGCCGTATGTCGTCAGAGCTTTGATCGTACTCGTGATACCGACTTCGTCGACGAAGTCTATCAACTGACCGTGTTTTTTCAATTCGATTCTCTTAAATAAAAACGCCGGGAAATTATCGACCAACTTGATCGGGTCTGTCGCCTCGTACTTCGCGCCATTCGCTTTTTTCAACACTTCGCCTCGTATGTGAAAATATATTTCCTTATCGTAAAAAACGTCTCCGCCGTCTAATCTGAACGTGATCATCTGATTGGGTGAATTGAAATTCAGATCGGACACCGGTTCGACGGTATGGAATTCGTACCGTTCTATCTTGTCGGACGCTTCCTCGTAATACTTCTCCATATCTATATATAGATTTTAAGTTTTCGGTTTTGAATAAAAAAAATAAAAAACGCGATTCGAACTTAATGAAAAATATACTTTTAAAATTGTCGGATGAATAAAATATTCATCTCCTACCGAACATGCGCATACGTTTCTTCCTATCCGACGCCAAACCCAATTTATCTACGCGAAACTTAACATCCGCGGTGTTAGTCAATTTACCTCCTTCCTTTTCCTTCAACGCGGACAAACACCGACTTATCCGTTTAACACCTTCCGGCCGAGTGATCAGTTTTTCGATCTCGTTATTTATAAACTTGACGATCCCGATTTTTTCGTTATTAAAATTATTATTTCCCGCTTCCTCCTCGGCTTGTATAAACTTTATTCTCTCCGACAACTCGTCGTAATCGTCTATATATTTATATTCCACGGGGTTGTTCGTATCCACGAGTAGACCGCTGCCGGACGAAGACGGCTTTTGTTTGAGTTCTTTCCATATGTCACTTATTAAATTCTTCCATTTCCAACCGCCGCTCGCCTTGGGTCTGGGCGAGGCGGGATCGTTGTTATGATGTAGAGCGTGTGTTTTGATTAAAATATCTTTATATTTTTCAAAGTCCTGAGAAGTGAACGCGCCTATACTTATGAGTCTCTCCTTCGGTGTCGTGCCGACCGCGGCTGTGGATTGCACACCGTGGATCTCCGCTCTGGTCAAGAGCGACCACAGTCCCTCGCTACCTACGTATCTGTCCATAGTTCTGTCCAGTATGATATCGTCGTTTTCGACGGATATGGTTTGCGATCCGATCGCGAGTTTGCTATTCGCGAAATCGTAATAAACGCCGAAACTCATATCGTTGCAGTTCGAGAGGTATTGCTTCGCGATATCACCAATTTCCTCGTTTTCGGTGAATTCGCGGATAGAACGATTCTGTAATTCCTGCGAAGTTTGCGGCGGTGATAAAACTGTAGACGCGTCGAATACGTCTGCGTCCTCGATTGGAGTTATCGTTTCGTCCGCTTTATCTACCGCGAGTGTTTTGTCCACTTTACCTACAGGTCTACCGGGTGTGCTCGACGTTCTAGGTCTGAACTGTCCGACAGGGGGGATGGGTCTTCTCAAAATGACGCGGGGTTTTTTCTCTGTCTTTAAAGTTTCCGTCTGTTCTTTTATAGCTTTAACTACGGGTTCGTGTCGCTTCTCCTGTTCGCGCACCTTTTCCACTTCCGCTCTTCTAGACGTGTCGAATTCGCTCTTTAATCGATCTTCCAATTTATCCAACCTCTTAGCCTCCGCGACGGTAATCGGTTTGTTTTCACGCGGAGGAGGAGGAGGCGCGATCAATCGTTCTTTCGGTTTAGCGTTTACTAACGACGTCGGGTGTGAACTGAAAAGCTTTCTCCTCTCCTCCGCTTCGTGTATCTGATTTTTCTTACTGTCTTCTAGCCATTTTTCTTGTAACTTTTCATATTTTTTAGCCATTCGTACGTCGTCCGGCCACATCTTATCGGCCATCTTCTGTTTTTTCACCAGCGTGCCGATGATCTCCTTATCATCGCTTTTCCTCTTCATTATATTATCTATATATATAGGTTTCGGGTTCAGAGTTTCGCTTTTCAAAAATAAAGAAAAAAAATAAATTTAAATAAAAATCTAAAACGATGCATACACGTTGTTTTTATAAAATATTATGTATATGAATCGTTTATTAAAAACGATGCGTACACGTGGTTTTTATAAAATAACGTATATGAATCGTTTATTAAAAACGATGCGTACACGTGGTTTTTATAAAATAACGTATACGAATCGTTTATTAAAAACGATGCATACACATCGATTATCGTTCGATAACATCGTTTAACTCGTCTTTTAACTTGAACATGTATTTTCCGTTGTGCGCTTTCTTAGCGGTGTTTATTGTCAAAAATCCGAACGGTTCGCTCCAACACTTTTGACACATCTTTTCGAATTCATCAATCGTCATGTCCGATCCTACGAAATCGTCATAAATACGTTTCGTGTAGTGTTTGTTTTGTTTGAAGACGCATAGCAGGTTGACGTTGTTCCGTATCACTTGCATGTCGACTTTACCGTAGCTCTGACTGAGGTAGACGCAGGACAGTTTTTTATGTCTACCTCTGATGAAGTAGTCTTTTATCGCTTCTTGTTTTTCCATCAGACAGTCGTCGAACACCACGAGGGAGTTTTTCTCGCACTCGTCCAGCGGGGGTAAATCTTCGCAATTGTTAAAAAAGTATGCTATCTTCTTATTCAACTTGTTTTCAGCATCTGTGTACTTTTCGCGTAATTCTACATAAGCCGGCTGCTCTATAGACTTACTGAACACGTATAAATTTCTAAACACGAGACCGCGCGGATTATAAATAAAATTCAACAACAAGTTCGTTTTTCCGCAGCCCGAGGAGCCTACTATCAGACAACGTAACGGTCGGGGTAGAAGGTTATCTTCGATCTTCTCTTCGTAATACGGGACGATATCCATCACTCTCTATGAGGAAAAAAATAACGCACCGGTTAAGAAAAGAAATAAAATAAATTACGAGAAATAAGAATTTATTAGGATGGGAAAATGTTTACTATTTATTTTCTCAAATCTTTGAAGAATTCTTCTACTAATTCTATGAAATTGTACGGAGTGATTACAACATTATTGCGCGATTTATAGGCTATATAGCGGCATCTCATGATATCTTTTACGCAGTTCAAAACGTTTATACTGTTCGGCACTTCCTCTTCGTAAAACGAGAGTGAATAACCTTCGTCGATTTTCTTTTTAAAAACCTTAGAAAAATACCGATCTTCGGTTCTCACGCAGTAGTATGTATAAATACGTCCTACATAAGAATATCGTTTAAAGACGGCGAAGACGTGTCTTAGGTTCGGGTTTCGCGGCATACAAGCTACTTTGGGTTTCATGTTTTCTATCGTATTGTTTAAACGACGATTTTCATTTTCCATACGATCGATCGATTCCATGAGCGTTACGATTTTATTTTTGAGTTTGTACTCGCCGTATTTACGGATGGAAGGCAAAACGTCTTCGAAGACCCAACGTTTAAAGTCGTTCGCCGACGGTAACCTCGATGAAAATATCAATTCGTATAATCCGGGCTCGGATATGTATACTTCTAAGCCTTTATTATGCGATAAGGGGTGGGACCCAAATCGGGGCCCACCTAAATCGGCCAGATTTCTCTTATAACGATCGTTAACGTGCGTCTGTAAGACCTTCTTCAGATTGGAATATCCCAATATTTTGGCCACATCTTTACCCTTAAACCACGAGTTATCGTCATCGTCGAAAATCACTGTGACCTTTTGATTTTTAAAAATGAATTTACTCGCGATATCATCCTCCATCTCGTACTCCATGTCGTACTCGTCAGTGTCGGTCGCATCGGAGGAACGAGACGATGAAGAACTTTCGTTGGACACATCGGAGGAACGAGACGATGAAGAACTTTCGTCGGAAATCTCATCACGCGTAATATCGTTATTCATTTCGTACCTACTATAGAAAAACGACCGATCGAACGTCAATGTTTTATTACGATCGAAAAAATAAAAAAATAAAATCATATAGTTCGCGCGATCGGAAACGTATTTATTTCACCACAACATCACTTCCAACATCGTTCTTTTAACCAGGTCGATCAGGTCGAAATCGTCATCGCGAATCGTTATACATTTGCTCTTTCCGTTATATTCGTATTCCACACCCTCTTTATTTATTTTTCTCAAAACCTTTTTTATCATATTCTCGTCGTCGATAATTATGTATTCCATTTCGAAACATAAATCGTATCCGCGGGAATCCTCGACGGCTTTTTAAAAAGAGCGTTTTTGCGTGTCTATGAATTTATATTCCTTGTTATTATCCGCACTCTTCGATACAGCGAAAATTTGTTGTATTTGCGTTCTATCTATCATCTCGCGGAATAATCCGTTTTCCGTTTTCAAACGATCGTCCGAGGTATCCTCGCTTTCTAACCATTCATAATCCGATTCCGACTCGCTCGATTCGTCATTCTCGATATTTCGGTCGGCGTGTTCCGAATGTATATTTTCGAGTTCTTTGAAAAACCACTCCCGAAACTCATCACTTTCCTTCGCGCATTTATTCAACAGAACCCCGATCGCCGGTTCGTCTATGAAAACCGTATCGGGATGCGTTCGTTTTAGATGTAAATTCGGATTATTGACTTTTAAATCGCGATATGTAGTTTTATATTTTTCGTTCACATGATCGTAAATCGCCTTTTTGGGGTTCTTGTATCCCAGTATATGGGTGATATCGTTCGCTTTAAACCAACATATTTTATCGACACCGCGCACTATCGTGATATTACGGTTTTTAAAAGTAAGCTCGGTATGATAAACGTCAATCGCGTCAGTTATGTCGTTCTATATAAGCGCTTTAGCTATTTCGACTTGTTTAAAAAATACAATGTCGAGCTACGAGACTCTAATTAATAATACTAATAATTAATAATCTAATTAATAAATACAAAAAATATTTATGGATCGGGCTGAATAGGGGATCTTGCCGTACTCGGGGATGCACTGTGAATTTCTTTTCAGTTTTAACTTTTTTTTGTAACAGAATTATAAATTGTTTTTCTTTTGGTGCAAGAGTTGTTTATTTTTCAGGTTATGCAATGGACAATCAATACATATATATATATCAATAAGAACATTTATGAATGGACGTTTGCTACACAATTGTAAAATTGTAAAAATGGCAATAAAGATTATTATTATTATTATTATTATAATATCGGACGATGAGAAAATCCGATTTAATATTGCCGCGATAATTTCGAAATAAATAAGAAATGGTACTGTATCGGTACTTTTGATTTTATTATGGTTCTTTTATTACGACGACGCATTAGTACCGCGATGGTACCGATACTTTGAAAATATTAATAGTACTGCGATGGTACCAGTACTTTAAAAAATATTAATAGTACTGCAATGGTACTGGTACTTTAAAAAATATTAATAGTACTGTGATGGTACTGGTAATGGTACTGTGATGGTACTTTTAAAAATACTCAAAATTCGGTCTTTTGCAGTTCCCTCTCGTAAAAACCACCGATCACTTCTTCACCGTCTAGAGCCTCGATTTTGTACGTGACGGGTTTGGTGTTTAAAACTTGCGCGATCACAAAACTTTCGCTAGTCCAGTTTTGTTTATATTTATTTCTAAATACGACTTTACTCGCCGTTATACGGACTCTGTCTCCGACGTCGAATTTCGGTTTTTTACGCGGCACTTCACTTTCGAGCTCCTGATACATTTTCAACAGATCGGACTCGTTGCTCTTATTGACATCGGCCGGACGCATTTTTATCGTGCTGTGGTAATCGTGTTTGTTGTATTCGTCGGTGAGCTCTTGTAAGACGTCGTACCATTTGTGCGAGTTTCTCACTTGGAATTTGACTCTGAATTTATCGTTTAACGTCCTGTGGTATCTCTCGATTATCGCCGACTTTTCCTCGCTCTCCGTATGGTACATTTTTATGCCGTGTTTTTTGAGCATGTCGTTAAAAGGTTTATTTTTAAACTCTGTCCCCTTATCCGTGTGCAGCAGTTCGGGCGTAGTGTGACCGTCCTTTTTCGCTCTCTCTATTATCCTCTCAAAAGCGGCCGTCACTACCGCGCCGTCTTTTTTCTTCAACGGTTCGGACCAGACGAATTTGCTAAAACAGTCTATCACGTTTAAGATGTATTTGTACCAGTTGTTCTCTCTGGCGAATTGTTTCATGATGAGCAGATCCGCGGCCCACAGAGTATCCAGACCTTTCATGATTATCCTGCGTTTTATAAATTTTTTCACTACCGGTTTGTGCAGTTCTTTAGCCTCCACCACTTCGGGCGGCTCTTTGATAAACGAGTTTTTAACGCCGCCGCAGACCGCGCAATCGGAACTCGCCGACCATCTTTTATTTTTCGTTTTCACAATTTTCATGTTCTCTGACGCGGTCTGCGTTTTACACGTGCGACAGTAAGAATTCATCTCTTATATTAATGAAATTAAATTTTCGTTCGATAGAAAAAAATATCAATCATTTGGCAAGTTTTAATTTTTTATATGAATTCAAAATATTAATTTTTATACATAGATAATGGGGAATCACAAGAGGAAAATAAATTTGACTAAAGGTCAACTGAATAAGCTGCGGATAGCTCATAAGAAGCTTAAACGCGCAGTGCTTACTTTAACAAAAGATCAATTAAAAATGGTAATACCGAAGTGTCACTCGATGGTGATCAAAACAAACAAGTGGAAAAAGCGTTGAAAAACAATAGAGGGACACGGTTGATTTTTGATTATTCACAGTTGAAGGAAATGATCGATGGAGGTCTTCTGAAGGAAGTTTTAGAACTGGCCGAAAACAATATTCCGTATTTTAAGAAATTCGCCTCACCTCTGATAAAGAATAAAGTGGCACCTGTGTTGAAGAATGATTTCGTGCCGTGGTTGAAAAATCTAATAGACAATGAACTGGACGAATTGATTAATAAAGATAAAACCGGAGCCGGTCTGGTGAAACGTGTAAGCGGAAAATTGCATAAGACTCTTAAAGATATTAGAGAGGATAAAAAAAACTAGTTCCGCTGACCATGTCCGAACTGGAGACATGGGCCAACAAGTTGAAAATCAACAATTTCCGCGGTGTTTTTATGCGAGAGTGTTTACCCGACAAGCCGCGCAAAAACGAGTGTGCTATTATTAATCTAGGCGATCTGGAGTCGGGCGGCACGCATTGGACTTGTTATACGAAAAAAGGTAATTATGTCATATATTTCGATTCGTTCGGCGAGGCGCCTCCACCTTTAGAATTGGAGAAATATCTAAACATGACTAAAGGTATTTGTTATAACCACGCGAGATATCAAGATTACGAAGATCCCCCGATATGCGGTCATTTGTGTTTGGAGGTATTGCGGCGTTTTTCCAGAGGACAGGATTTCAATACGATAGAACGCGCTTTACAAAACGATAAATACGCATTTTTGAGATGGTTCGAATAATTTATTTTTTTTCTCCCCCCGCTCTTAATAAATAATCGTAACCGTAATGTTTTAAAAGTATATATATAGAGAAAATGGTGTACTTCAAATTGATCGGTCGAAAACCGCATCTGCAGTTGAAGCTCGAAAACCCCATACACTTGAAAGAGGGCGCGCGTTATTATCTCGCGCTCACGGGGTTTTCATTTCATAACTATTTTTATAACTTGAAAGAACCGGCTTCGATTACTTTTTTTAAGAGTGAGAAGGATCGTCCTACACTAACTTTTGATGCGGAGTTTTGGGATTTGAAAACTATGCAGAGAGAAATCAGGGAATTCATGAGGATCGGTAAGATCACACCGGCGATAGATGTGGAAAAGTTTAAGATTTTTCGAGACCCGCAGTCTAAGATATGTATCAAATCTCCAGTTAAGTTCCATATGAACAACGAGCTGCGACGGTTTCTCGTATTTGATGAATTGAAAAAAGATGAAACCTTATTCGAATTACAGTTTACAGCGAACAAGATTTTATCAATATATGAGGAGGAAAGTAAATTACAAATCAGACCGTTCCACATGATCGAAGTGCATTGCGATTTAGTCGAACATTCGTATATCAATCACGCGGAGCATTGGCACAGACACGATAACTCCTCGTTGTTGTATCACTCGAGTCCGCGAGAACACAGAGATAAAATTTACGAGAAACCGTCCGTTTTAAATTACATGCCGCTCAAACCCGACACGCAGACGATAAGAGAAATCAACATTTATCTGACGGATGAAAACAAAGTTCCCCTGCGAAACGCTCTGGCCGATTATATTATTTATTTAAAACTAGTCGATGAGTCGGAATTAAATATGAATTAGTTTTCGTCAAAAGCGATGATTTATTACATCTTTTGAAACGCTCTCAATTTTTTATTCGACCGTGAAAATATATTTTTATATATAGACGGAAGAAAGATGGAAATGGAAAAGGATTATTATAAAGATATCCTCGACGAAGTGAACGGTAACGCTTTCGCGAAGATAAGCGATTTAGAAATCGGTAAAAAATATTTGGTCAATAGCATAGAGAGAATGCACTACGCTTACGGAGTAAGAGTTTTGGTTACATGCGATGATGTGCGGTTTCAACTACCCGAGAGTTGGAACGAGAGAATGAGTACGAAAAATATAAACGCGCTATTGAAATCGGAGCAACCGTTGTATGTGATGTACCACGGAAAGATCCCGATGTCGAATGATATGTTTAAACACGATATCAAGTTCGTGAGAGAGTGAATATTCGTTTAATCGATTATACCCGTTATTATTATTATTTCGATCATACTCGTTATTTTTATTTTTTTTCGTTGCTGAAAAATAATTTTCTAACTCCGAAAAAAGTTGTCAAGAAAAAATATTTGTTGACTATTGAAAATTTTCTAAACTGTATTTATTGAAAAAATTTACAAAAATGGCTTTCAAAATTGATTTTTATGTATCAGGAGGGCGGAATACCGTAGAAACATTAAAATCGATTAACGAAACGATTCGATAAATCGAAATCGACAATCGAATATCGAATTATTCCGTTTTTTACTCTCCCGAAGTATCAGGGCGGCAGAATCTAGTAGGAACCGGCGCGCTCGAGCCGAGCGAACGGCGCAACGGTGGTGGCACGCGCGAGAAATAATGACGTAGCGATGACCTTGGACTTTGCGCTCGTGGCGCGCGCGAGAAATAATGACGTAGCGATGACCTTGGACTTTGCACTCGTGGCGCGCGCGAGAAATAATGACGTAGCGATGACCTTGGACTTTGCACTCATACGTCTCGTACGTCTCATAGACCTCATACGCCTCATACGCCTCATACGCCTCATACGCCGTGGGCTAGAAAGCATCATTCACTACTACTCCAGAACTTCTGTATTATACCACCCAAGTTACCGTAAAAACTTAGGTTTTGGAAATATGGCTGATTAAAGTAGTCGCTATGCGATGTGTGGACAACGATTTGTCGAAGTTTGACATGAAATATAAAAAAAAATACGGAGGTGTGCCAACATTACGTACACGTAGGATGAAAGAATAGGACCAGAACTTTAGTACTATACCACCCAAGTTACCTTAAAAACTTAGGTTTTGGAAATATGGGTGATTAAATTAGTCGCTATGCGATGTGCGGACAACGATTTGACTAAGTATGACATGAAATATAATAATAAATACGGAGGTGTGCCAACATTACGTACACGTAGGGTGATAGAATAGGACCAGAACGTCTGTATTATACCACCCAAGTTACCGTAAAAACTTAGGTTTTGGAAATATCGGTGATTAAATTAGTCGCTATGCGATGTGCGGACAACGATTTGTCTAAGTTTGACATGAAATATAAAAATAAATACGGAATTGTGGATACATGACGTACACATAGGGTGATAGAATAGGACCAGAACTTTTGTATTATACCACACAAGTTACCGTAAAAACTTAGGTTTTGGAAATATGGGTGATTAAATTAGTCGCTATGCGATGTGTGGACAACGATTTGTCGAAGTTTGACACGAAATATAAAAAAAATACGGAGGTGTGCCAACATGACGTACACATAGGATGATAGAATAGGTCCAGAACCTTAGTACTATACCACCCAAGTTACCGTAAAAACTTAGGTTTTGGAAATATGGGTGATTAAATTAGTCGCTATGCGATGTGCGGACAACGATTTGTCTAAGTTTGACATGAAATATAAAAATAAATACGGAGGTGTGCCAACATTACGTACACGTAGGATGAAAGAATAGGACCAGAACTTTAGTACTATACCACCCAAGTTACCTTAAAAACTTAGGTTTTGGAAATATGGGTGATTAAATTAGTCGCTATGCAATGTGCGGACAACGATTTGTCTAAGTATGACATGAAATATAATAATAAATACGGAGGTGTGCCAACATTACGTACACATAGGATGATAGAATAGGTCCAGAACTTTAGTACTATACCACCCAAGTTACCGTAAAAACTTAGGTTTTGGAAATATGACTGATTAAAGTAGTCGCATTGAGATGTGCGGACAGCGATTTGTCTAAGTTTGACATGAAATATAAAAATAAATACGGAATTGTGGATACATGACGTACACATAGGGTGATAGAATAGGACCAGAACTTCTGTATTACACCACCCAAGTTACCGTAAAAACTTAGGTTTTGGAAATATGGGTGATTAAATTAGTCGCTATGCGATGTGCGGACAACGATTTGTCGAAGTTTGACACGAAATATAAAAAAAATACGGAGGTGTGCCAACATGACGTACACATAGGATGATAGAATAGGTCTAGAACTTTAGTACTATAGCACCCAAGTTACCGTAAAAACTTAGGTTTTGGAAATATGGGTGGTTAAATTAGTCGCTATGCGATGTGCGGACAACGATTTGTCTAAGTTTGACATGAAATATAAAAATAAATACGGAGGTGTGCCAACATTACGTACACGTAGGATGAAAGAATAGGACCAGAACTTTAGTGCTATACCACCCAAGTTACCTTAAAAACTTAGGTTTTGGAAATATGGGTGATTAAATTAGTCGCTATGCGATGTGCGGACAACGATTTGTCTAAGTATGACATGAAATATAATAATAAATACGGATGTGTGCCAACATTACGTACACATAGGATGATAGAATAGGTCCAGAACTTTAGTACTATACCACCCAAGTTACCGTAAAAACTTAGGTTTTGGAAATATGGCTGATTAAAGTAGTCGAATTGAGATGTGCGGACAGCGATTTGTCTAAGTTTGACATGAAATATAAAAATAAATACGGAATTGTGGATACATGACGTACACATAGGGTGATAGAATAGGACCAGAACTTCTGTATTATACCACCCAAGTTACCGTAAAAACTTAGGTTTTGGAAATATGGGTGATTGAATTAGTCGCTATGCGATGTGCGGACAACGATTTGTCGAAGTTTGACACGAAATATAAAAAAAATATATACGGAGGTGTGCCAACATGACGTACACATAGGATGATAGAATAGGTCCAGAACTTTAGTACTATACCACCCAAGTTACCGTAAAAACTTAGGTTTTGGAAATATGGGTGATTGAATTAGTTGCTATGCGATGTGCGGACAACGATTTGTCTAAGTATGACATGAAATATAATAATAAATACGGAGGTGTGCCAACATTACGTACACGTAGGGTGATAGAATAGGACCAGAACTTTTGTATTATACCACCCAAGTTACCGTAAAAACTTAGGTTTTGGAAATATGGCTGATTAAAGTAGTCGCATTGAGATGTGCGGACAGAGATTTGTCGAAGTTTGAAACGAAATATAAAAAAAATACGGAGGTGTGCCAACATTACGTACACGTAGGGTGATAGAATAGGACCAGAACTTCTTTTTATACCACCCACGTTACCTTAAAAACTTAGGTTTTGGAAATATGGCTGATTAAAGTAGTCGCATTGAGATGTGCGGACAGAGATTTGTCGAAGTTTGACACGAAATATAAAAATAAATACGGAATTTTGGATACATGACGTACACGTAGGATAGAATAGGACCAGAACTTCTGTATTATATCACCCAAGTTACCGTAAAAACTTAGGTTTTGGAAATATGGCTGATTAAAGTTGTCGCATTGAGATGTGCGGACAGCGATTTGTCAAAGTATGACATGAAAAATAAAATAAATACGGAAGTGTGCCAACATGACGTACACATAGGATGATAGAATAGGTCCTGAAATTTAGAATTATACCACACAAGTTACCTTAAAAACTTAGGTTTTGGAAATATGGGTGATTAAATTAGTCGCTATGCGATGTGCGGACAACGATTTGTCTAAGTTTGACATGAAATATAAAAAAAATACGGAGGTGTGCCAACATGACGTACACATAGGGTGATAGAATAGGACCAGAACTTCTGTATTATACCACCCAAGTTACCGTAAAAACTTAGGGTTTGGAAATATGGCTGATTAAAGTAGTCGCATTGAGATGTGCGGACAGCGATTTGTCAAAGTATGACATGAAAAATAAAATAAATACGGAAGTGTGCCAACATTACGTACACGTAGGGTGATAGGATAGGTCCTGAAATTTAGTACTATACCACCCAAGTTACCTTAAAAACTTAGGTTTTGGAAATATGGGTGATTAAATTAGTCGCTATGCGATGTGCGGACAACGATTTGTCTAAGTATGACATGAAATATAATAATAAATACGGAGGTGGGCCAACATTTTTTTTTTTTTTTTTTTTTTTTTTTTTGGTAGGAGGTGGAATGCGTTTACGCACACTGAGGGGCTCGTTGTCCCCTCAGTAGTATCGGACTCCCACGAGCTCGATGTCCCGTGAACTACCGACTAAACCACCTCCCTCGGCACCGAGGACACTAGCCTGGAACTGTTTCACACATTACTTCGGGCTAGGCCTTTGATATTACGCCACTAGGGCAACCTCCTTGGGGAAAAGCTGAGGATTAAGGCCGATCGAGGTCGACCTTTTTCGCCCGAAGAATGGCCTGGACGTAGTGCTTGACACAGTTCCAGTTGCCCTCTCCCTGGAGCATAGCTCCGACGATGTTGTTTGGGCTGACGATCACGCCGATCTCAGATGAAAGCGAGGCTCGGCGGACGTGCCAACGGTCGCACTGAAAGAAAGTGTGCTCGGACGTGTCTGGGATGCCGGGGCAATACAGACAGTCCGGGCTGGCGACTTTGCCCATCCGGTGCAGATAGGCTCGGAAGTACCCGTGCCCAGAAAGAAACTGGGTCACGTAGTAATCGACCTCGCCGTGCTGCCGTTCCACCCATGGTCGGACGGAAGGTATGAGCTGGAAGGTCCAACGTCCCCTCAGCTCGGCTTCCCAGTCGCGCTGCCAAGAGTCGAAGCTGCGATCGCGCTCTTCCCTGGCAGCTGTTTCCCGGCCCACTTCAGGCCTCCTCCGGTAAATCGCCTGCCTCTCCCTCGCGAGGAAGAGGACGGGAATGACTCCGGCGATCACCATCACAGCAGGCTCGGAGACTGTGCGGTAGGCCGAAGCGACCCGCAGAGCTCCTCGGCGCTGGACTCGGGCAAGCCGGTCTCGGTAGACTCGCTTCTCGAGTGCGTGAGCCCATACCTCCGCCCCGTACAGCAAGACTGACTGGACGGCAGTCATGAGCAAGCGGCGCTTGCAGGAGCGAGGACCGCCGACATTGGGCATAAGCCTACCAAGGGCAGCGACACCCTTAGCGGCTTTGTCGGCGGCGCGCTGGATCTGCTCGCCGAAAGACAGTCTGCTATCGACCATGACTCCCAGGTACTTTGCAGCAGGCTTAGTCTCGAGTGTGACGTCACCTATCTGCACCGGGAACACGGTGTTAATCCTCTTTTTGGTGAGGACGACAATTTCCGTCTTACTGATAGCCAGGGACAAGCCGTGATCTCGCATCCACCCGTTGACCTTGGCCATCACTACGCTGAGCCTCAGTTTTGCCTGCTCGACGTTCCTCGCAGCGATCAAGGCAGCGACATCGTCAGCATAGCCAACGAGGCGGGTCTCATCGGGCATGTCTAGCCTCAGCAAGCTGTCGTAAGACACGTTCCAGAGATCTGGTCCGAGAATGGACCCCTGCGCAGCCCCGGAAGTGATGGGAATGCGCCGCTGACCTTCGGTCGTGTCGTACAACAGAACGCGGTCTGACAAATACGCCTCCAACATACGCAGGAGGTAGGAGGGAACTTGGAACGTATGCTCAAGCGCCCACAGCATATCGCTCCACCTGGCGGAGTTAAAAGCGTTCTTCACGTCGAGCGTGACGAGAAGGACCACGCGGCGCGACCAGTGGTTGTGGTCCTCCGCCCTCCGCACTGCCTCAACTACCTCCTGGATAGCGTCGATGGTAGAGCGACCGGATCTGAAGCCGTACTGCTGCGGGGACAAGTCCCCCGCAGAGACGATGGCCTCGGTCAGCCTGACACGCAGGAGCTTCTCAAGCACTTTCCCGGCCGTGTCGAGCATACACAGGGGTCGGAAAGAAGAAGGGGTCCCCGGTGTGCTCTTCGCCTTCGGAATAAGAACAAGGCGGGCAACCTTCCACGAAGAAAAGAAAACGCCTTCCGCCAGACACGCGTTGAACATATCGAGCAGAAGCCTTGGATTCACCTCCGCAGCGAGCTTGAGCACCTCCGCCGGAATGCCATCGGGACCGGGCGCTCTTCTGGGTCGTAGGGATCGGACGGCGGCGGTGAGTTCCTCTTCCCGGAAAACTGGGAAGGCGCCTACCTCTCCGAATTCCCTGACTGGCCGGACTGGGTGGCTGGGAAACAGTGTATCTACGACGACGGCCATGGCTTGTGGTTCCATGACCGCAGGTGGTGAGCGAGCCCCTAGCTTCTGGGTTACAAGTTTGTAGCCCATCCCCCAGGGGTCGTTGTCGATATCCTGACACAGCTGCTTCCAGCACCTGACTTTACTCCGGTTGATGGCACCGCGGAGCTCTCGGCGGGCCGCTCTGTGCTCAGCCGATCTGGCATTTGCATCAGGGCGGTTCCTTGCTCGCTGCGCAACTCGTCGGAGACCAAGGCATCTCCTCCGGAGTTCCGCGATTTCAGGCGTCCACCAGTAAACCGGCTTCTTCCTGTGGCGGCGGGAAACTCCGGGCATCGACTGCTCACACGCGGTCGCGATGAGACGCATCGTCGATGCTGCCAGATCTTCAGCACCTGTGAAATTCACAATGCTCTGGTCTTTGATTACTTCTTTAAAAGTGTCTTTGCTCAGACGACTGGTGTTCCAGCGTCGAGCCAGAGGAGCAGGTTCAGCGCGCAAGCGCGCACCCTCGAGAAGGACCTTGAAGAGGATCCCCTGATGGTCGCTAGAGGAATACTCCTCGCAGACACGCCAGTCGGAGATCCGCTGGACAATCCCTTCAGAGGCAAGGGATATGTCAGGGATCGTCTCTCTGCACCCTGGACGGCGAAAGGTGGAAATGCCGCCCGTGTTAAGGATACAGAGGCCCGACCTGGCAGCCGACTCGAGGACGTAACGACCTCGAGTGTCGGTCCGCGGGGAACCCCATTCCACGGCTTTTGCGTTAAAATCGCCACCGACTATGACCCCGCCAGAGATTTTCATGATCTCATCCTCAATGGAATCGACCATGTGGCGGTAGTCTCCGATCGGTTGATTTGGCGTGAGGTAACAGGAGAAGACTGTGAAACCCCTGCTCCTCACCCAAACGAAGCCGTTGCCCGATCCGGAATCGAGAACAGGCACCTTCCCGAGGTCCAAGATCCATATCGCCGCAGTGCCGGAGGGATCCGAGAACCACTGCGCGGAGTGTCGGTTCTGGTACTGCTCACTGAGAAGCAGTAGGTCAGCACCCCGCTCCGTGGCGAATTGGAACAGCAAGTCGTTTGCTGTCCTGCTCCTCTGCATATTAAGTTGCAGAACACTGATCATTTTTGTTGTTTCTGGCGAAGCTCCTGGATGGCCCGCCTGTACTGCCCGCAACGACCAGACCCAGCGGAATGCTTGACCTGGTCGCCCTTCAAGCCGGCTTCTGTACACAGGACACAGGACAGCGCTGCATTGCACGCGCTGGCCCTGTGGTCCTGGCCGCCGCACTTGAAGCAGAGCTTGCTTCTATCGGGTCCAGAGCAGCGATTAGCGACGTGACCGAACCCCAGACATTTAAAACATCTGGAAGCCACGAGCTTCTCACGCACCCGACAGCTCACGTACCATACCTTAAGGTGGCCCTTCTCCAGGAGCTTCGCAGCAGCTCTGGCTCCCAGCGTCAGGATTGCCACCTTCTGACCCCGAGCATTTGCCTTCGAGACGAAGGTTTTCACCTCGACGTTTTCTCCGAGGACAGCTTTGACGGCAGCGGTCACCTCCTCCTCGGTTGTCAACTCGTCGAGGTCTCTCACCTCCAGCGTAGACTTGGGCTCGAGAACGCGGACTGTCGCGTTCGCCCCCAAGATGGTCTTCAGGTCTTCGCTGAAGGCGGACTTACTCTGAGAGGTGTCCCCGAGTTCGACTAGTAGGTCGCCGGTTCGGGTCTTCCTCATACCCTTGATAACGGCGCCCTTCTCATCGGGCTTCGCTTTGCTGCGAATCTCGCCCAGCACGTCGGCGTAGGATTTCCCCTCCGACGGCTTGATGAGAAGAGCGTCCGGCCGCTGCTTGCGGGGCTTCTTCCTCGGTGCCTTCTTGCTTTCCTGTTCGCCGTGCTGGCTTCCAGGATTTTGACGAGGGTCTCTCTTTTTCCCCTTTCTTTTGACAACCTCGGTCCACGTTTCGGTTTCCGACCGCTTCGCTAAACCGTCTCCCCTAGGCTTCTTCTCAGCCTCCGGATGGGCGGGGCTGGAAGCGGCCCGCTTCCCACCGGCTGGCTGAGCCTTCACCCGCAGTGATGGCGTCGTCTGTGTTGACGCGGCAACCGTCTCGCATGATTGCCACGACCTCCTCAGCTGGATGATGTGGTGCAGACTGGCCTCCAATTGGACGATGCCATCCTGCACATCCTTGCTGATATTCTTTTGCCGGGTGGTCGCGGCCTTCATTACAGCGAGGGTGTCGAAGCACTTTTTAAGGTGCTCCTCCTCCTGCTGCCTGGCGAGCGCGATGACCGCGTCAAAGGGAGACGAGTCGGCGTCCATCGGCTCGTTGTTCTCAGCGGGTGCCTTTTCGGCGGCCACGGATGTTCTGGCCACCGATGATGCAGGTGTCTTGACCCGGACTGGGGGCGATCTCGTGAGACGGGATCTTCTTTCGAAGGGGCTTGCCACCCCTTCGTCGAGCCCGCTCAGAGAAGAACGCTGCTGGGAGTTTGGTGGGGTTAGGGTACCCCGCTTTGATTCGTGCACCTTTTGAATCGTTTTTCCTTCTGCCGTGTCCATGGTGTCTGGCTTAGCCCCCGAGACTGGGCATTGACCCCCCCAAAAATTTTTTTTTTTTCCCCTATGAGAATGTCAGACCGACCCATCACCGGAGCAACTATACCTGCGTTCAGCCGCCTCCAAAACATCGGCGGCCCCAGACGAGCAGTGGCCTCGGCAGAGCCCCCCCGTGACCGTAGCAGGGCCCCATCCGGTCGCCAACCGGCACCGCCACGAGGTGGGCCAACATTACGTACACGTAGGGTGATAGAATAGGACCAGAACTTCTGTATTATACCACCCAAGTTACCGTAAAAACTTAGGTTTTGGAAATATGGCTGATTAAAGTAGTCGCATTGAGATGTGCGGACAGAGATTTGTCGAAGTTTGACACGAAATATAAAAATAAATACGGAATTGTGGATACATGACTTACACATAGCGTGATAGAATAGGACCAGAACTTCTGTATTATACCACCCAAGTTACCGAAAAAATTTAGGTTTTGGAAATATGGGTGATTAAATTAGTCGCTATGCGATGTGCGGACAACGATTTGTCTAAGTTTGACATGAAATATAAAAATAAATACGAAGGTGTGCCAACATTACGTACACGTAGGGTGATAGAATAGGACCAGAACTTCTGTATTATACCACCCAAGTTACCGTAAAAACTTAGGTTTTGGAAATATGGCTGATTAAAGTAGTCGCATTGAGATGTGCGGACAGAGATTTGTCGAAGTTTGAAACGAAATATAAAAAAAATACGTAGGTGTGCCAACATGACGTACACATAGGATGATAGAATAGGTCCAGAACTTTAGTACTATACCACCCAAGTTACCGTAAAAACTTAGGTTTTGGAAATATGGCTGATTAAAGTAGTCGCATTGAGATGTGTGGACAGCGATTTGTCAAAGTATGACATGAAAAATAAAATAAATACGGAAGTGTGCCAACATGACGTACACATAGGATGATAGAATAGGTCCTGAAATTTAGTATTATACCACCCAAGTTACCTTACAAACTTAGGTTTTGGAAATACGGGTGATTAAAATAGTCGCTTTGGATGTGTGGACAGCGATCCACCTAAGTTTGACATAAAATATAAAATAAATACGGCAGTGTGTCAGCATGACGTACACGTAAGATGAAAGAATAGGACCAGAACTTTAGTATTATACCACCCAAGTTACCTTAAAAACTTAGGTTTTGGAAATATGGGTGATTAAATTAGTCGCTATGCGATATGCGGACAACGATTTGTCTAAGTATGACATGAAATATAATAATAAATACGGAGGTGTGCCAACATTACGTACACTTAGGGTGATAGAATAGGACCAGAACGTCTGTATTATACCACCCAAGTTACCGTAAAAACTTAGTTTTTGGAAATATGGCTGATTAAAGTAGTCGCATTGAGATGTGCGGACAGAGATTTGTCGAAGTTTGACACGAAATATAAAAAAAAATACGGAGGTGTGCCAACATGACGTACACATAGGATGATAGAATAGGTCCAGAACTTTAGTACTATACCACCCAAGTTACCTTAAAAACTTAGGTTTTGGAAATACGGGTGATTAAAATAGTCGCTTTGGATGTGTGGACAGTGATCCACCTAAGTTTGACATAAAATATAAAATAAATACGGCAGTGTGTCAGCATGACGTACACGTAGGGTGATGAAATAGGTACAGAACTTTAGTACTATACCACCCAAGTTACCGTAAAAACTCAGGTTTTGGAAATATGGGTGATTAAATTAGTCGCTATGCGATGTGCGGACAACGATTTGTCTAAGTTTGACATGAAATATAAAAAAAATACGGAGGTGTGCCAACATTACGTACACGTAGGATGAAAGAATAGGACCAGAACTTTAGTACTATACCACCCAAGTTACCTTAAAAACTTAGGTTTTGGAAATATGGGTGATTAAATTAGTCGCTATGCGATGTGCGGACAACGATTTGACTAAGAATGACATGAAATATAATAATAAATACGGAGGTGTGCCAACATTACGTACACGTAGGGTGATAGAATAGGACCAGAACTTCTGTATTATACCACCCAAGTTACCGTAAAAACTTAGGTTTTGGAAATATGGCTGATTAAAGTAGTCGCATTGAGATGTGCGGACAGAGATTTGTCGAAGTTTGACACGAAATATAAAAAAATACGGAGGTGTGCCAACATGACGTACACATAGGATGATAGAATAGGTCCAGAACTTTAGTACTATACCACCCAAGTTACCGTAAAAACTCAGGTTTTAGAAATATGGGTGATAAAATTAGTCGCTATGCGATGGGCGGACAACGATTTGTCTAAATTTGACATGAAATATAAAAATAAATACGGAATTGTGGATACATGACGTACACATAGGGTGATAGAATAGGACCAGAACTTCTGTATTATACCACCCAAGTTACCGTAAAAACTTAGGTTTTGGAAATATGGGTGATTAAATTAGTCGCTATGCGATGTGCGGACAACGATTTGTCTAAGTTTGACATGAAATATAAAAAAAATACGGAGGTGTGCCAACATTACGTACACGTAGGATGAAAGAATAGGACCAGAACTTTAGTACTATACCACCCAAGTTACCTTAAAAACTTAGGTTTTGGAAATATGGGTGATTAAATTAGTCGCTATGCGATGTGCGGACAACGATTTGACTAAGTATGACATGAAATATAATAATAAATACGGAGGTGTGCCAACATTACGTACACGTAGGGTGATAGAATAGGACCAGAACTTCTGTATTATACCACCCAAGTTACCGTAAAAACTTAGGTTTTGGAAATATGGGTGATTAAATTAGTCGCAATGCGATGTGCGGACAACGATTTGTCTAAATTTGACATGAAATATAAAAATAAATACGGAATTGTGGACACATGACGTACACATAGGGTGATAGAATAGGACCAGAACTTTTGTATTATACCACCCAAGTTACCGTAAAAACTTAGGTTTAGGAAATATGGGTGATTAAATTAGTCGCTATGCGATGTGCGGACAACGATTTGTCGAAGTTTGACACGAAATATAAAAATAATACGGAGGTGTGCCAACATGACGTACACATAGGATGATAGAATAGGTCCAGAACTTTAGTACTATACCACCCAAGTTACCGTAAAAACTTAGGTTTTGGAAATATGGGTGATTAAATTAGTCGCTATGCGATGTGCGGACAACGATTTGTCTAAGTTTGACACGAAATACAAAAAATAAATACGGAATTGTGGATACATGACGTACACGTAGGGTGATAGAATAGGACCAGAACGTCTGTATTATACCACCCAAGTTACCGTAAAAACTTAGGTTTTGGAAATATGGGTGATTAAATTAGTCGCTATGCGATGTGCGGACAACGATTTGTCTAAGTATGACATGAAATATAATAATAAATATGGAGGTGTGCCAACATTACGTACACGTAGGGTGATAGAATAGGACCAGAACGTCTGTATTATACCACCCAAGTTACCGTAAAAACTTAGGTTTTGGAAATATGGCTGATTAAAGTAGTCGCATTGAGATGTGCGGACAGAGATTTGTCGAAGTTTGACACGAAATATAAAAAAATACGGAGGTGTGCCAACATTACGTACACGTAGGGTGATAGAATAGGACCAGAACTTCTGTATTATACCACCCAAGTTACCGTAAAAACTTAGGTTTTGGAAATATGGCTGATTAAAGTAGTCGCATTGAGATGTGCGGACAGAGATTTGTCGAAGTTTGACACGAAATATAAAAATAAATACGGAATTGTGGATACATGACGTACACGTAGGATAGAATAGGACCAGAACTTCTGTATTATACCACCCAGGTTACCGAAAAAACTTAGGTTTTGGAAATATGGCTGATTAAAGTAGTCGCATTGAGATGTGCGGACAGCGATTTGTCAAAGTATGACATGAAAAATAAAATAAATACGGAAGTGTGCCAACATGACGTACACATAGGATGATAGAATAGGTCCTGAAATTTAGAATTATACCACCCAAGTTACCTTAAAAACTTAGGTTTTGGAAATATGGGTGATTAAATTAGTCGCTATGCGATGTGCGGACAACGATTTGTCTAAGTATGACATGAAATATAATAATAAATACGGAGGTGGGCCAACATTACGTACACGTAGGGTGATAGAATAGGACCAGAACTTCTGTATTATACCACCCAACTTACCGTAAAAACTTAGGTTTTGGAAATATGGCTGATTAAAGTAGTCGCATTGAGATGTGCGGACAGAGATTTGTCGAAGTTTGACACGAAATATAAAAAAAAATACGGAGGTGTGCCAACATGACGTACACATAGGATGATAGAATAGGTCCAGAACTTTAGTACTATACCACCCAAGTTACCTTAAAAACTTAGGTTTTGGAAATACGGGTGATTAAAATAGTCGCTTTGGATGTGTGGACAGTGATCCACCTAAGTTTGACATAAAATATAAAATAAATACGGCAGTGTGTCAGCATGACGTACACGTAGGGTGATGAAATAGGTCCAGAACTTTAGTACTATACCACCCAAGTTACCGTAAAAACTCAGGTTTTAGAAATATGGGTGATTAAATTAGTCGCTATGCGATGTGCGCACAACGATTTGTCTAAGTATGACATGAAATATAATAATAAATACGAAGGTGTGCCAACATTACGTACACGTAGGGTGATAGAATAGGACCAGAACTTCTGTATTATACCACCCAAGTTACCGTAAAAACTTAGGTTTTGGAAATATGGCTGATTAAAGTAGTCGCATTGAGATGTGCGGACAGAGATTTGTCGAAGTTTGACACGAAATATAAAAAAATACGGAGGTGTGCCAACATGACGTACACATAGGATGATAGAATAGGTCCAGAACTTTAGTACTATACCACCTAAGTTACCGTAAAAACTCAGGTTTTAGAAATATGGGTGATAAAATTAGTCGCTATGCGATGGGCGGACAACGATTTGTCTAAATTTGACATGAAATATAAAAATAAATACGGAATTGTGGATACATGACGTACACATAGGGTGATAGAATAGGACCAGAACTTCTGTATTATACCACCCAAGTTACCGTAAAAACTTAGGTTTTGGAAATATGGGTGATTAAATTAGTCGCTATGCGATGTGCGGACAACGATTTGTCTAAGTTTGACATGAAATATAAAAAAAATACGGAGGTGTGCCAACATTACGTACACGTAGGATGAAAGAATAGGACCAGAACTTTAGTACTATACCACCCAAGTTACCTTAAAAACTTAGGTTTTGGAAATATGGGTGATTAAATTAGTCGCTATGCGATGTGCGGACAACGATTTGACTAAGTATGACATGAAATATAATAATAAATACGGAGGTGTGCCAACATTACGTACACGTAGGGTGATAGAATAGGACCAGAACTTCTGTATTATACCACCCAAGTTACCGTAAAAACTTAGGTTTTGGAAATATGGGTGATTAAGTTAGTCGCAATGCGATGTGCGGACAACGATTTGTCTAAATTTGACATGAAATATAAAAATAAATACGGAATTGTGGATACATGACGTACACATAGGGTGATAGAATAGGACCAGAACTTTTGTATTATACCACCCAAGTTACCGTAAAAACTTAGGTTTAGGAAATATGGGTGATTAAATTAGTCGCTATGCGATGTGCGGACAACGATTTGTCGAAGTTTGACACGAAATATAAAAAAAATACGGAGGTGTGCCAACATGACGTACACATAGGATGATAGAATAGGTCCAGAACTTTAGTACTATACCACCCAAGTTACCGTAAAAACTTAGGTTTTGGAAATATGGGTGATTAAATTAGTCGCTATGCGATGTGCGGACAACGATTTGTCTAAGTTTGACACGAAATACAAAAAATAAATACGGAATTGTGGATACATGACGTACACGTAGGGTGATAGAATAGGACCAGAACGTCTGTATTATACCACCCAAGTTACCGTAAAAACTTAGGTTTTGGAAATATGGGTGATTAAATTAGTCGCTATGCGATGTGCGGACAACGATTTGTCTAAGTATGACATGAAATATAATAATAAATATGGAGGTGTGCCAACATTACGTACACGTAGGGTGATAGAATAGGACCAGAACGTCTGTATTATACCACCCAAGTTACCGTAAAAACTTAGGTTTTGGAAATATGGCTGATTAAAGTAGTCGCATTGAGATGTGCGGACAGAGATTTGTCGAAGTTTGACACGAAATATAAAAAAATACGGAGGTGTGCCAACATTACGTACACGTAGGGTGATAGAATAGGACCAGAACTTCTGTATTATACCACCCAAGTTACCGTAAAAACTTAGGTTTTGGAAATATGGCTGATTAAAGTAGTCGCATTGAGATGTGCGGACAGAGATTTGTCGAAGTTTGACACGAAATATAAAAATAAATACGGAATTGTGGATACATGACGTACACGTAGGATAGAATAGGACCAGAACTTCTGTATTATACCACCCAAGTTACCGAAAAAACTTAGGTTTTGGAAATATGGGTGATTAAATTAGTCGCTATGCGATGTGCGGACAACGATTTGTCTAAGTTTGACATGAAATATAAAAATAAATACGGCAGTGTGTCAGCATGACGTACACGTAGGATGAAAGAATAGGACCAGAACTTTAGTACTATACCACCCAAGTTACCTTAAAAACTTAGGTTTTGGAAATATGGGTGATTAAATTAGTCGCTATGCGATGTGCGGACAACGATTTGTCTAAGTATGACATGAAATATAATAATAAATATGGAGGTGTGCCAACATTACGTACACGTAGGGTGATAGAATAGGACCAGAACGTCTGTATTATACCACCCAAGTTACCGTAAAAACTTAGGTTTTGGAAATATGGGTGATTAAATTAGTCGCTATGCGATGTGCGGACAACGATTTGTCTAAGTATGACATGAAATATAATAATAAATATGGAGGTGTGCCAACATTACGTACACGTAGGGTGATAGAATAGGACCAGAACTTCTGTATTATACCACCCAAGATACCGTAAAAACTTAGGTTTTGGAAATATGGCTGATTAAAGTAGTCGCATTGAGATGTGCGGACAGAGATTTGTCGAAGTTTGACACGAAATATAAAAATAAATACGGAATTGTGGATACATGACGTACACGTAGGATAGAATAGGACCAGAACTTCTGTATTATACCACCCAGGTTACCGAAAAAACTTAGGTTTTGGAAATATGGGTGATTAAATTAGTCGCTATGCGATGTGCGGACAACGATTTGTCTAAGTTTGACATGAAATATAAAAATAAATACGGAATTGTGGATACATGACGTACACATAGGGTGATAGAATAGGACCAGAACTTCTGTATTATACCACCCAAGTTACCGTAAAAACTTAGGGTTTGGAAATATGGCTGATTAAAGAAGTCGCTATGCGATGTGCGGACAACGATTTGTCTAAGTTTGACATGAAATATAAAAATAAATACGGAATTGTGGATACATGACGTACACATAGGGTGATAGAATAGGACCAGAACTTCTGTATTATACCACCCAAGTTACCGTAAAAACTTAGGTTTTGGAAATATGGCTGATTAAAGTAGTCGCATTGAGATGTGCGGACAGCGATTTGTCAAAGTATGACATGAAAAATAAAATAAATACGGAAGTGTGCCAACATTACGTACACGTAGGGTGATAGAATAGGTCCTGAAATTTAGTATTATACCACCCAAGTTACCTTAAAAACTTAGGTTTTGGAAATATGGGTGATTAAATTAGTCGCTATGCGATGTGCGGAGAGAGATTTGTCGAAGTTTGACACGAAATATAAAAAAAATACGGAGGTGTGCCAACATGACGTACACATAGGATGATAGAATAGGTCCAGAACTTTAGTACTATACCACCCAAGTTACCTTAAAAACTTAGGTTTTGGAAATATGGGTGATTAAATTAGTCGCTATGCGATGTGCGGACAACGATTTGTCTAAGTATGACATGAAATATAATAATAAATACGGAGGTGGGCCAACATTACGTACACGTAGGGTGATAGAATAGGACCAGAACTTCTGTATTATACCACCCAACTTACCGTAAAAACTTAGGTTTTGGAAATATGGCTGATTAAAGTAGTCGCATTGAGATGTGCGGACAGAGATTTGTCGAAGTTTGACACGAAATATAAAAAAAAATACGGAGGTGTGCCAACATGACGTACACATAGGATGATAGAATAGGTCCAGAACTTTAGTACTATACCACCCAAGTTACCTTAAAAACTTAGGTTTTGGAAATACGGGTGATTAAAATAGTCGCTTTGGATGTGTGGACAGTGATCCACCTAAGTTTGACATAAAATATAAAATAAATACGGCAGTGTGTCAGCATGACGTACACGTAGGGTGATGAAATAGGTCCAGAACTTTAGTACTATACCACCCAAGTTACCGTAAAAACTCAGGTTTTAGAAATATGGGTGATTAAATTAGTCGCTATGCGATGTGCGCACAACGATTTGTCTAAGTATGACATGAAATATAATAATAAATACGAAGGTGTGCCAACATTACGTACACGTAGGGTGATAGAATAGGACCAGAACTTCTGTATTATACCACCCAAGTTACCGTAAAAACTTAGGTTTTGGAAATATGGCTGATTAAAGTAGTCGCATTGAGATGTGCGGACAGAGATTTGTCGAAGTTTGACACGAAATATAAAAAAATACGGAGGTGTGCCAACATGACGTACACATAGGATGATAGAATAGGTCCAGAACTTTAGTACTATACCACCTAAGTTACCGTAAAAACTCAGGTTTTAGAAATATGGGTGATAAAATTAGTCGCTATGCGATGGGCGGACAACGATTTGTCTAAATTTGACATGAAATATAAAAATAAATACGGAATTGTGGATACATGACGTACACATAGGGTGATAGAATAGGACCAGAACTTCTGTATTATACCACCCAAGTTACCGTAGAAACTTAGGTTTTGGAAATATGGGTGATTAAATTAGTCGCTATGCGATGTGCGGACAACGATTTGTCTAAGTTTGACATGAAATATAAAAAAAATACGGAGGTGTGCCAACATTACGTACACGTAGGATGAAAGAATAGGACCAGAACTTTAGTACTATACCACCCAAGTTACCTTAAAAACTTAGGTTTTGGAAATATGGGTGATTAAATTAGTCGCTATGCGATGTGCGGACAACGATTTGACTAAGTATGACATGAAATATAATAATAAATACGGAGGTGTGCCAACATTACGTACACGTAGGGTGATAGAATAGGACCAGAACTTCTGTATTATACCACCCAAGTTACCGTAAAAACTTAGGTTTTGGAAATATGGGTGATTAAGTTAGTCGCAATGCGATGTGCGGACAACGATTTGTCTAAATTTGACATGAAATATAAAAATAAATACGGAATTGTGGATACATGACGTACACATAGGGTGATAGAATAGGACCAGAACTTTTGTATTATACCACCCAAGTTACCGTAAAAACTTAGGTTTAGGAAATATGGGTGATTAAATTAGTCGCTATGCGATGTGCGGACAACGATTTGTCGAAGTTTGACACGAAATATAAAAAAAATACGGAGGTGTGCCAACATGACGTACACATAGGATGATAGAATAGGTCCAGAACTTTAGTACTATACCACCCAAGTTACCGTAAAAACTTAGGTTTTGGAAATATGGGTGATTAAATTAGTCGCTATGCGATGTGCGGACAACGATTTGTCTAAGTTTGACACGAAATACAAAAAATAAATACGGAATTGTGGATACATGACGTACACGTAGGGTGATAGAATAGGACCAGAACGTCTGTATTATACCACCCAAGTTACCGTAAAAACTTAGGTTTTGGAAATATGGGTGATTAAATTAGTCGCTATGCGATGTGCGGACAACGATTTGTCTAAGTATGACATGAAATATAATAATAAATATGGAGGTGTGCCAACATTACGTACACGTAGGGTGATAGAATAGGACCAGAACGTCTGTATTATACCACCCAAGTTACCGTAAAAACTTAGGTTTTGGAAATATGGCTGATTAAAGTAGTCGCATTGAGATGTGCGGACAGAGATTTGTCGAAGTTTGACACGAAATATAAAAAAATACGGAGGTGTGCCAACATTACGTACACGTAGGGTGATAGAATAGGACCAGAACTTCTGTATTATACCACCCAAGTTACCGTAAAAACTTAGGTTTTGGAAATATGGCTGATTAAAGTAGTCGCATTGAGATGTGCGGACAGAGATTTGTCGAAGTTTGACACGAAATATAAAAATAAATACGGAATTGTGGATACATGACGTACACGTAGGATAGAATAGGACCAGAACTTCTGTATTATACCACCCAAGTTACCGAAAAAACTTAGGTTTTGGAAATATGGGTGATTAAATTAGTCGCTATGCGATGTGCGGACAACGATTTGTCTAAGTTTGACATGAAATATAAAAATAAATACGGCAGTGTGTCAGCATGACGTACACGTAGGATGAAAGAATAGGACCAGAACTTTAGTACTATACCACCCAAGTTACCTTAAAAACTTAGGTTTTGGAAATATGGGTGATTAAATTAGTCGCTATGCGATGTGCGGACAACGATTTGTCTAAGTATGACATGAAATATAATAATAAATATGGAGGTGTGCCAACATTACGTACACGTAGGGTGATAGAATAGGACCAGAACGTCTGTATTATACCACCCAAGTTACCGTAAAAACTTAGGTTTTGGAAATATGGGTGATTAAATTAGTCGCTATGCGATGAGCGGACAACGATTTGTCTAAGTATGACATGAAATATAATAATAAATATGGAGGTGTGCCAACATTACGTACACGTAGGGTGATAGAATAGGACCAGAACGTCTGTATTATACCACCCAAGTTACCGTAAAAACTTAGGTTTTGGAAATATGGCTGATTAAAGTAGTCGCATTGAGATGTGCGGACAGAGATTTGTCGAAGTTTGACACGAAATATAAAAAAATACGGAGGTGTGCCAACATTACGTACACGTAGGGTGATAGAATAGGACCAGAACTTCTGTATTATACCACCCAAGTTACCGTAAAAACTTAGGTTTTGGAAATATGGCTGATTAAAGTAGTCGCATTGAGATGTGCGGACAGAGATTTGTCGAAGTTTGACACGAAATATAAAAATAAATACGGAATTGTGGATACATGACGTACACGTAGGATAGAATAGGACCAGAACTTCTGTATTATACCACCCAGGTTACCGAAAAAACTTAGGTTTTGGAAATATGGGTGATTAAATTAGTCGCTATGCGATGTGCGGACAACGATTTGTCTAAGTTTGACATGAAATATAAAAATAAATACGGAATTGTGGATACATGACGTACACATAGGGTGATAGAATAGGACCAGAACTTCTGTATTATACCACCCAAGTTACCGTAAAAACTTAGGGTTTGGAAATATGGCTGATTAAAGAAGTCGCTATGCGATGTGCGGACAACGATTTGTCTAAGTTTGACATGAAATATAAAAATAAATACGGAATTGTGGATACATGACGTACACATAGGGTGATAGAATAGGACCAGAACTTCTGTATTATACCACCCAAGTTACCGTAAAAACTTAGGTTTTGGAAATATGGCTGATTAAAGTAGTCGCATTGAGATGTGCGGACAGAGATTTGTCGAAGTTTGACACGAAATATAAAAATAAATACGGAATTGTGGATACATGACGTACACATAGCGTGATAGAATAGGACCAGAACTTCTGTATTATACCACCCAAGTTACCGTAAAAACTTAGGTTTTGGAAATATGGGTGATTAAATTAGTCGCTATGCGATGTGCGGACAACGATTTGTCTAAGTTTGACATGAAATATAAAAATAAATACGAAGGTGTGCCAACATTACGTACACGAAGGGTGATAGAATAGGACCAGAACTTCTGTATTATACCACCGAAGTTACCGTAAAAACTTAGGTTTTGGAAATATGGCTGATTAAAGTAGTCGCATTGAGATGTGCGGACAGAGATTTGTCGAAGTTTGACACGAAATATAAAAAAAATACGGAGGTGTGCCAACATGACGTACACATAGGATGATAGAATAGGTCCAGAACTTTAGTACTATACCACCCAAGTTACCGTAAAAACTTAGGTTTTGGAAATATGGCTGATTAAAGTAGTCGCATTGAGATGTGCGGACAGCGATTTGTCAAAGTATGACAGGAAAAATAAAATAAATACGGAAGTGTGCCAACATGACATACACATAGGATGATAGAATAGGTCCTGAAATTTAGTATTATACCACCCAAGTTACCTTAAAAACTTAGGTTTTGGAAATATGGGTGATTAAATTAGTCGCTATGCGATGTGCGGACAACGATTTGTCTAAGTTGGACATGAAATATAAAAATAAATACGGAATTGTGGATACATGACCTACACATAGGGTGATAGAATAGGACCAGAACTTCTGTATTATACCACCCAAGTTACCGTAAAAACTTAGGTTTTGGAAAGATGGGTGATTAAATTAGTCGCTATGCGATGTGCGGACACCGATTTGTCTAAGTTTGACACGAAATATAAAAAAAATACGGAGGTGTGCCAACATGACGTACACATAGGATGATAGAATAGGTCCAGAACTTTAGTACTATACCACCCAAGTTACCGTAAAAACTCAGGTTTTAGAAATATGGGTGATTAAATTAGTCGCTATGCGATGTGCGGACAACGATTTGTCTAAGTATGACATGAAATATAATAATAAATACGGAGGTGTGCCAACATTACGTACACGTAGGGTGATAGAATAGGACCAGAACTTCTGTATTATACCACCCAAGTTACCGTAAAAACTTAGGTTTTGGAAATATGGCTGATTAAAGTAGTCGCATTGAGATGTGCGGACAGAGATTTGTCGAAGTTTGACACGAAATATAAAAAAATACGGAGGTGTGCCAACATGACGTACACATAGGATGATAGAATAGGTCCAGAACTTTAGTACTATACCGCCCAAGTTACCGTAAAAACTCAGGTTTTAGAAATATGGGTGATTAAATTAGTCGCTATGCGATGGGCGGACAACGATTTGTCTAAATTTGACATGAAATATAAAAATAAATACGGAATTGTGGATACATGACGTACACATAGGGTGATAGAATAGGACCAGAACTTCTGTATTATACCACCCAAGTTACCGTAAAAACTTAGGTTTTGGAAATATGGGTGATTAAATTAGTCGCTATGCGATGTGCGGACAACGATTTGTCTAAGTTTGACATGAAATATAAAAAAAAAATACGGAGGTGTGCCAACATTACGTACACGTAGGATGAAAGAATAGGACCAGAACTTTAGTACTATACCACCCAAGTTACCTTAAAAACTTAGGTTTTGGAAATATGGGTGATTAAATTAGTCGCTATGCGATGTGTGGACAACGATTTGACTAAGTATGACATGAAATATAATAATAAATACGGAGGTGTGCCAACATTACGTACACGTAGGGTGATAGAATAGGACCAGAACCTCTGTATTATACCACCCAAGTTACCGTAAAAACTTAGGTTTTGGAAATATGGGTGATTAAATTAGTCGCAATGCGATGTGCGGACAACGATTTGTCTAAATTTGACATGAAATATAAAAATAAATACGGAATTGTGGATACATGACGTACACATAGGGTGATAGAATAGGACCAGAACTTTTGTATTATACCACCCAAGTTACCGTAAAAACTTAGGTTTTGGAAATATGGGTGATTAAATTAGTCGCTATGCGATGTGCGGACAACGATTTGTCGAAGTTTGACACGAAATATAAAAATAAATACGGAATTGTGGATACATGACGTACACATAGGGTGATAGAATAGGACCAGAACTTCTGTATTATACCACCCAAGTTACCGTAAAAACTTAGGTTTTGGAAATATGGGTGATTAAATTAGTCGCTATGAGATGTGCGGACAACGTGTGAGGAAATTTACTAGTCGACGTAGTTTTTGTTCCTCTTACTCGGATAGTCCAGCCTAGCTGGGCTACAATTTCCAGGGGTCGGTCGAAAAGTCGTGAGAACAAGTTATTCGGTATAATTCTAATCTCAAATTATTAATTTATCTAGTGCATTTATTTCAGGTAATTATCCTAGCAAAGAGAAGGCAACTCAGACTAAGGGTCTAAGCACAAGCTATCAGCGACCAATCATCATCGTTGCCTTACTCGGATTCAATCCTAAAATCCTTATAGCCCCGCTAACCCCTTGACTAGAACTAGGAATGGGATAGGTTGGCATATACTGCCCACAGGATGCTATTTATACGTCAGCAACGGAAGGGGGAAGGTTGCCAGGAACAACGCTACAAACCCCAAGTTAAAGTCCTACTCGCTATCCCCAAGTTTCCCCGAATCGATAAGTCAGAGGTAGGATAGGTAGGATTGGCATACGCTGCCCTCGGGATGCTGTGTATTCGTCAGCAATGAGAGAGGGTAGGTAATCGGATCGATGGGAACCAACGTGTGAACCCCACAAAGGAATCCTAAACGCTATCCCCACGCTTCCCCAAATGGACAAGTCAGAGGTTAGGATAGGGTAGGATTGGCATACGCTGCCCTCGGGATGCTGTGTATTCGTCAGCAATGAGAGAGGGTAGGTAATCGGATCGATGGGAACATACGTGTGAACCCCACAAAGAAAACCTAATCGCTATCCCTACGCTTCCCCAAATGGACAAGTCAGAGGTTGGGATAGGGTAGGATTGGCATACGCTGCCCTCGGGATGCGGTGTATTCGTCAGCAATGAGAGAGGGTAGGTAATCGGATCGATGGGAACATACGTGTGAACCCCACAAAGAAAACCTAATCGCTATCCCTACGCTTCCCCAAATGGACAAGTCAGAGGTTAGGATAGGGCAGGATTGGCATACGCTGCCCTCGGGATGCTGTGTATTCGTCAGCAATGAGAGAGGGTAGGTAATCGGATCGATGGGAACATACGTGTGAACCCCACAAAGAAATCCTAAACGCTATCCCTACGCTTCCCCAAATGGACAAATCAGAGGTTAGGATAGGTTAGGATTGGCATACGCTGCCCTCGGGATGCTGTGTATTCGTCAGCAATGAGAGTGGAAGGTTGATAGGAGTAATGCCATAACCCCAAAACAATGTATAAAATACTGCTAAATAACAGCCCGGACGCTAACCTAAAATCCCCTTTCGCCTATTTATCGAATTAGGTTAAGAAAGGAATTGGCATACGCTGCCCTCAGGATGCTGTGTATTCGTCAGCAATAGGTGGTGGAGGGGTTTTAGGATAGTATTATAAATCCTAACAGCAGGCACTAGCCATAATCATTAAGTTTCCATTAGTCTAGGTTAGCTTATTACTTTCGGATATTTTTGACCATTATTATTAGGCCTAATGCTTTAGGTGTACTACGGGCTATAATAATGCTTGTATTCCAATTATAAACACTCGCTTTACGATAATATCAAAGGCTTAACAAAAGACTAACTCATAATAATCACTTCAGTAAACCTGGGTATATGGATGAGGCTGAAGTAGGTGCAACATATGGAACAAATTATAATAGCAAAGGTTCATAGCAATAAATCACAGCAATACGGTAGGGGTTTACTTAGCCATAGGCTTACCTGTGAATGTTGCACCTAAATAACAGACAACATAGCAAAATACAAAATCACAATGCAAGCATAAAATAACAAGTGCAAGTGTTCAAATTATAGCAGTATTATACAATAAGCCTTTAAGCAAAAAGCATTATTTAAATAAAGCAGTCATTTAGCCATCAGGCATTCAGTATGCAATCAATTTACAGCTTCTAAATAGAGTCAGCAAATGAAATTGGCAATTTGGTTACATAACCTCAAAATCTGACAAGTCGTTATTCTCTCATAAATAGTCAGTATATGATTTAAATCATTCTATAATGCCAATGCAAGTAAGCTAAGGCCTCAAAAGCGGCAAAAAGTTATTTCAGCAAAGCTAATAATTATTTTTACAAAAAAAACAAGTCGATCGGGTAGGCACTTACTTCAAGAGGCGAGTTGTCGTGGCAGGGTTCGGTAGCACAACTGGCGGCCCGCGGCAGTCTGGCTGGTTTTATTAGCGGCTCTGGCCGGTCATGCGCAGAAACGCATTTTCGCAGTCTGCTGCCGGCTCGGCGACAGCAACATCGGGCCGCGGCCGCTAACTGCCCATGCCCAGTAAGGGACAACTCCTAACCTCTGAGTTTATGATCGATGATTGATTGTTACTAAAGCCTGTTCTGTTTGGTGGTAGAAACTAATAAACTATCTCTTGTGGGGGGTTATGCTCAATAATTTTATAGACAATAACAAAAAAATTAAGGGGTGAAAAAATGAACCCTTACATCCTCCTCTCACTTCGAGAGCAAAAAAAAGAAACAAGAAAAGAAAAAAAAAATCTGTGTCTTCCCTTGACACTTCATAGCTTTCCCTCACCTTAGGGAAAGAATCCTTCACTCTGACCTAATTCTAATTCCAAGTCGCCTTCGAAATATAAATCCTCATTCCTTGAGGATATCTAAAGCGTTCGATACAATTCACACTCCATTCTGCGAGGTGAAAAAAAATCAAAATAAAACAAACCAAAACAAAACAAAATCCTTCAACACCTACTTGGGTATCTTCAAGCCCGGTGTGCCTGAAACACTCTGCATATTCGGCAGCTGTCTCAGACAACCTGCATGTTCTGCAAGTGAGTGGCTTGGTACCCATCGCTCGAAAGGCATCAAACCCACTCTCCTAATATTGATCCTCTGGAAGGTATTGGTACCCTGCACCGCTATTTTCATGGTTCGTCTTTTTCCTCTTTTTCGTGGTTTACTGTGGGCATTGCCTGGTGTCCAAGGTCTTGGTGTGAGCGGTTGTCGTTCAACAGCTGCAACAGATGAATCCATCAAGTCCAAGCCTTTGCAAATTCCCTCATTCCTTCCAATGTTAGTCGGAGCATCTTCTTGACTCTTTGAACCCTGACAAGCACAGTTTCTCGTAGGCACAAGAGTAACATTGCTTATGCTGGGCGTGGCTACTCGTTCGATCGGTCGAGCGTAATTTATCGTTATCAAATTCAGCCGGTTAATCAAATCCATTCCTAAAATCATGTTCCTACTTGAGTTGGGAAGGTGTGTCATTGTGACTTCATGTGTACAGCCCATTATCTCTGCTGGGAAAGTAAATGTCTTATCTAACCAAACCTCTTCATTGTTTGCCATTGCCACCGTGATATTGCTTGGTGTCGGCCGAACATTCGCTTCTAAATTACGGCAAACTTCCTCATCAATGACCGATATGCAGGATCCAGTATCAATCAGGGCATCATACTCTCGCCCGAACGCCTTTACTTTAATGTAGGGTCGGGGGTCGACTGTTATTTCTCCTGATTGTAGATCTTCACTACCTACGGTTGATATCTGTTCCTGTTGAACTGGAGCTACCGTTGGACCCTGGTGTTCTACTTGCATATTTTCCTTCGATCCGTTTCCCTGCTTAATGCAGTCACACTCTGTCGTTCTTACACCAGGTTTCTTACAGTTAAAGCATTTCAGGCTTCTAGGCTTTCGGCACTCTTTGTAAATATGTCCAATCCTATCGCAGTTCCAACAGATCTTTGGAGGCACACGACTCTCCAAATTCCCATAGGCCCGGCGTGGCTGTCTGGTTTGGTCGTAATTCGAAAACCTCGACGGTCTATCATTTCTATTAATCGCTCGGTCGCTGTAATTAGCATTTTGATTTCTTTGGTTGATCTCATTATTGGAGGAACGTTTCTCACCCATTCTTCTTTGACCGTCCACTTTTGTTATCATGGAAGCAGTGTACCCAGTCTTGTCGTGATGCCTGAGTTTCCCTTGGAAAGCAGTTTCAGGAACTAAAGCCTGGGCCGGGTTTGGTGGGGGTTTATAATTCATCCTCTCCCTCAAGTATGATTCGTATTCTTCCGCCACTTTCAGCAGGCTTGCTAGATTTACGAAGTCCCGCCTCCTGATGTAAGCCTTGTAGTTCGGGTGGGTGTTCTTGTAGATCCTGTCCAGTTTCTGACTCTCTGAGAAACCTCCTCGCCGACGGATCAAAGTTGTAATAGCCACAACGTATTGGCGGAAAACCTCTCCTTCAGCCTGAGTCCTCTTTCGTATCTCGTCATCAAGATGAAGCAGATAGCCGGGCGGGAAGTACTGGACTTGAAAATCCCGCGTAAAATCCGTGAACGCTGCGCAGAAGTCTCGGTTATTCCTATACCACAGGAGTGCATTATCTTTCAACAGTTCGGGTAGAGCTTTCATCATCATCTCCGGCTGTACTTCGTATGATTCCATCAGTTCGGACAATCTCTCAATGAAGGATATGGCATCAGTCTCTTTCTTACCATCAAACCGCAGATTCCATTTTCTGACTACACTACAGAGTGAGGCGGTGTTAGAAAACCTGTCACCACGGTCGATTACAGCGAACCGATCCTGATATGACTGCGACTCTCGGTGTCCGCTTCCAGCGCTCTGTGTCAGTCGTTCGAAGTTGTGTCGTGGCAGTGCGGATTCCCTTTCCGAGACTCGATACTGCGGCAAAGGGTTGAATCCTGCAATTTGCAAATCGGGTGCTCTCAACTCCCCTGTGCCCAGGTTCATCGACTCATCCACATTTCCGAAACTGGCAGGGGGATTATACGGCGGGAGACCTCCACTCTGGGAATGTATTTCTGTTGGCATCGTAGTCGTGGGTGTTCTGCTCCATGTGCTGGTCAAGCGGCGTCTAACTTCTGTGAAATCCGCTGTTGGCGGCAAACCTAGCATCTCCCTTATACTAACCGATTCCAGCTCCATAGGTTGGGTTGTCTTCACCGGTGGCTCCATCGTCTCCGTAACCACTGCTGCGCCGGCACCGCCCTGTCTAAGCAGTCGCACGAGATCTGCTCGGAGTTGGTTTGCGTTTCCCTCCGTTGGTGCGCCAAATTTCATTAACTCCTCTTAGAGTTGAGGTTTAGACAAATTATAGACCCAACTGACTCGAACTTCAGTCTCCGAACTGGTGGTGGCAGGGGTGTAGCTAGGCGTAGAAGATGATGGTGTCATCGGAACAACGGTGACAGTCGTTGTTGCCGCTATGCTAGTCGCTGTCGAAGTCGTGCTTGGGTTCGTTGAGTGGGTCGTACTCGGGCTCTTGAAAGGTGGCTTATGTCCTCCATCGTTTCTCTCAATGATATGGACGGGAAGAAGTAGCCTAAAAGGTTTCAGAAATCGTTCCAAATGGTACAACATCGTTATGGTCAAAATCAAAGTTTTTCAACAAAAGTTTATTTTATTCTTCGTTCGCACACTACTTTACAGTAGTCCCTGTTCGGGCGCCATAAATATGTGAGGAAATTTACTAGTCGACGTAGTTTTTGTTCCTCTTACTCGGATAGTCCAGCCTAGCTGGGCTACAATTTCCAGGGGTCGGTCGAAAAGTCGTGAGAACAAGTTATTCGGTATAATTCTAATCTCAAATTATTAATTTATCTAGTGCATTTATTTCAGGTAATTATCCTAGCAAAGAGAAGGCAACTCAGACTAAGGGTCTAAGCACAAGCTATCAGCGACCAATCATCATCGTTGCCTTACTCGGATTCAATCCTAAAATCCTTATAGCCCCGCTAACCCCTTGACTAGAACTAGGAATGGGATAGGTTGGCATATACTGCCCACAGGATGCTATTTATACGTCAGCAACGGAAGGGGGAAGGTTGCCAGGAACAACGCTACAAACCCCAAGTTAAAGTCCTACTCGCTATCCCCAAGTTTCCCCGAATCGATAAGTCAGAGGTAGGATAGGTAGGATTGGCATACGCTGCCCTCGGGATGCTGTGTATTCGTCAGCAATGAGAGAGGGTAGGTAATCGGATCGATGGGAACCAACGTGTGAACCCCACAAAGGAATCCTAAACGCTATCCCCACGCTTCCCCAAATGGACAAGTCAGAGGTTAGGATAGGGTAGGATTGGCATACGCTGCCCTCGGGATGCTGTGTATTCGTCAGCAATGAGAGAGGGTAGGTAATCGGATCGATGGGAACATACGTGTGAACCCCACAAAGAAAACCTAATCGCTATCCCTACGCTTCCCCAAATGGACAAGTCAGAGGTTGGGATAGGGTAGGATTGGCATACGCTGCCCTCGGGATGCGGTGTATTCGTCAGCAATGAGAGAGGGTAGGTAATCGGATCGATGGGAACATACGTGTGAACCCCACAAAGAAAACCTAATCGCTATCCCTACGCTTCCCCAAATGGACAAGTCAGAGGTTAGGATAGGGCAGGATTGGCATACGCTGCCCTCGGGATGCTGTGTATTCGTCAGCAATGAGAGAGGGTAGGTAATCGGATCGATGGGAACATACGTGTGAACCCCACAAAGAAATCCTAAACGCTATCCCTACGCTTCCCCAAATGGACAAATCAGAGGTTAGGATAGGTTAGGATTGGCATACGCTGCCCTCGGGATGCTGTGTATTCGTCAGCAATGAGAGTGGAAGGTTGATAGGAGTAATGCCATAACCCCAAAACAATGTATAAAATACTGCTAAATAACAGCCCGGACGCTAACCTAAAATCCCCTTTCGCCTATTTATCGAATTAGGTTAAGAAAGGAATTGGCATACGCTGCCCTCAGGATGCTGTGTATTCGTCAGCAATAGGTGGTGGAGGGGTTTTAGGATAGTATTATAAATCCTAACAGCAGGCACTAGCCATAATCATTAAGTTTCCATTAGTCTAGGTTAGCTTATTACTTTCGGATATTTTTGACCATTATTATTAGGCCTAATGCTTTAGGTGTACTACGGGCTATAATAATGCTTGTATTCCAATTATAAACACTCGCTTTACGATAATATCAAAGGCTTAACAAAAGACTAACTCATAATAATCACTTCAGTAAACCTGGGTATATGGATGAGGCTGAAGTAGGTGCAACATATGGAACAAATTATAATAGCAAAGGTTCATAGCAATAAATCACAGCAATACGGTAGGGGTTTACTTAGCCATAGGCTTACCTGTGAATGTTGCACCTAAATAACAGACAACATAGCAAAATACAAAATCACAATGCAAGCATAAAATAACAAGTGCAAGTGTTCAAATTATAGCAGTATTATACAATAAGCCTTTAAGCAAAAAGCATTATTTAAATAAAGCAGTCATTTAGCCATCAGGCATTCAGTATGCAATCAATTTACAGCTTCTAAATAGAGTCAGCAAATGAAATTGGCAATTTGGTTACATAACCTCAAAATCTGACAAGTCGTTATTCTCTCATAAATAGTCAGTATATGATTTAAATCATTCTATAATGCCAATGCAAGTAAGCTAAGGCCTCAAAAGCGGCAAAAAGTTATTTCAGCAAAGCTAATAATTATTTTTACAAAAAAAACAAGTCGATCGGGTAGGCACTTACTTCAAGAGGCGAGTTGTCGTGGCAGGGTTCGGTAGCACAACTGGCGGCCCGCGGCAGTCTGGCTGGTTTTATTAGCGGCTCTGGCCGGTCATGCGCAGAAACGCATTTTCGCAGTCTGCTGCCGGCTCGGCGACAGCAACATCGGGCCGCGGCCGCTAACTGCCCATGCCCAGTAAGGGACAACTCCTAACCTCTGAGTTTATGATCGATGATTGATTGTTACTAAAGCCTGTTCTGTTTGGTGGTAGAAACTAATAAACTATCTCTTGTGGGGGGTTATGCTCAATAATTTTATAGACAATAACAAAAAAATTAAGGGGTGAAAAAATGAACCCTTACATCCTACTCTCACTTCGAGAGCAAAAAAAAGAAACAAGAAAAGAAAAAAAAAATCTGTGTCTTCCCTTGACACTTCATAGCTTTCCCTCACCTTAGGGAAAGAATCCTTCACTCTGACCTAATTCTAATTCCAAGTCGCCTTCGAAATATAAATCCTCATTCCTTGAGGATATCTAAAGCGTTCGATACAATTCACACTCCATTCTGCGAGGTGAAAAAAAATCAAAATAAAACAAACCAAAACAAAACAAAATCCTTCAACACCTACTTGGGTATCTTCAAGCCCGGTGTGCCTGAAACACTCTGCATATTCGGCAGCTGTCTCAGACAACCTGCATGTTCTGCAAGTGAGTGGCTTGGTACCCATCGCTCGAAAGGCATCAAACCCACTCTCCTAATATTGATCCTCTGGAAGGTATTGGTACCCTGCACCGCTATTTTCATGGTTCGTCTTTTTCCTCTTTTTCGTGGTTTACTGTGGGCATTGCCTGGTGTCCAAGGTCTTGGTGTGAGCGGTTGTCGTTCAACAGCTGCAACAGATGAATCCATCAAGTCCAAGCCTTTGCAAATTCCCTCATTCCTTCCAATGTTAGTCGGAGCATCTTCTTGACTCTTTGAACCCTGACAAGCACAGTTTCTCGTAGGCACAAGAGTAACATTGCTTATGCTGGGCGTGGCTACTCGTTCGATCGGTCGAGCGTAATTTATCGTTATCAAATTCAGCCGGTTAATCAAATCCATTCCTAAAATCATGTTCCTACTTGAGTTGGGAAGGTGTGTCATTGTGACTTCATGTGTACAGCCCATTATCTCTGCTGGGAAAGTAAATGTCTTATCTAACCAAACCTCTTCATTGTTTGCCATTGCCACCGTGATATTGCTTGGTGTCGGCCGAACATTCGCTTCTAAATTACGGCAAACTTCCTCATCAATGACCGATATGCAGGATCCAGTATCAATCAGGGCATCATACTCTCGCCCGAACGCCTTTACTTTAATGTAGGGTCGGGGGTCGACTGTTATTTCTCCTGATTGTAGATCTTCACTACCTACGGTTGATATCTGTTCCTGTTGAACTGGAGCTACCGTTGGACCCTGGTGTTCTACTTGCATATTTTCCTTCGATCCGTTTCCCTGCTTAATGCAGTCACACTCTGTCGTTCTTACACCAGGTTTCTTACAGTTAAAGCATTTCAGGCTTCTAGGCTTTCGGCACTCTTTGTAAATATGTCCAATCCTATCGCAGTTCCAACAGATCTTTGGAGGCACACGACTCTCCAAATTCCCATAGGCCCGGCGTGGCTGTCTGGTTTGGTCGTAATTCGAAAACCTCGACGGTCTATCATTTCTATTAATCGCTCGGTCGCTGTAATTAGCATTTTGATTTCTTTGGTTGATCTCATTATTGGAGGAACGTTTCTCACCCATTCTTCTTTGACCGTCCACTTTTGTTATCATGGAAGCAGTGTACCCAGTCTTGTCGTGATGCCTGAGTTTCCCTTGGAAAGCAGTTTCAGGAACTAAAGCCTGGGCCGGGTTTGGTGGGGGTTTATAATTCATCCTCTCCCTCAAGTATGATTCGTATTCTTCCGCCACTTTCAGCAGGCTTGCTAGATTTACGAAGTCCCGCCTCCTGATGTAAGCCTTGTAGTTCGGGTGGGTGTTCTTGTAGATCCTGTCCAGTTTCTGACTCTCTGAGAAACCTCCTCGCCGACGGATCAAAGTTGTAATAGCCACAACGTATTGGCGGAAAACCTCTCCTTCAGCCTGAGTCCTCTTTCGTATCTCGTCATCAAGATGAAGCAGATAGCCGGGCGGGAAGTACTGGACTTGAAAATCCCGCGTAAAATCCGTGAACGCTGCGCAGAAGTCTCGGTTATTCCTATACCACAGGAGTGCATTATCTTTCAACAGTTCGGGTAGAGCTTTCATCATCATCTCCGGCTGTACTTCGTATGATTCCATCAGTTCGGACAATCTCTCAATGAAGGATATGGCATCAGTCTCTTTCTTACCATCAAACCGCAGATTCCATTTTCTGACTACACTACAGAGTGAGGCGGTGTTAGAAAACCTGTCACCACGGTCGATTACAGCGAACCGATCCTGATATGACTGCGACTCTCGGTGTCCGCTTCCAGCGCTCTGTGTCAGTCGTTCGAAGTTGTGTCGTGGCAGTGCGGATTCCCTTTCCGAGACTCGATACTGCGGCAAAGGGTTGAATCCTGCAATTTGCAAATCGGGTGCTCTCAACTCCCCTGTGCCCAGGTTCATCGACTCATCCACATTTCCGAAACTGGCAGGGGGATTATACGGCGGGAGACCTCCACTCTGGGAATGTATTTCTGTTGGCATCGTAGTCGTGGGTGTTCTGCTCCATGTGCTGGTCAAGCGGCGTCTAACTTCTGTGAAATCCGCTGTTGGCGGCAAACCTAGCATCTCCCTTATACTAACCGATTCCAGCTCCATAGGTTGGGTTGTCTTCACCGGTGGCTCCATCGTCTCCGTAACCACTGCTGCGCCGGCACCGCCCTGTCTAAGCAGTCGCACGAGATCTGCTCGGAGTTGGTTTGCGTTTCCCTCCGTTGGTGCGCCAAATTTCATTAACTCCTCTTGGAGTTGAGGTTTAGACAAATTATAGACCCAACTGACTCGAACTTCAGTCTCCGAACTGGTGGTGGCAGGGGTGTAGCTAGGCGTAGAAGATGATGGTGTCATCGGAACAACGGTGACAGTCGTTGTTGCCGCTATGCTAGTCGCTGTCGAAGTCGTGCTTGGGTTCGTTGAGTGGGTCGTACTCGGGCTCTTGAAAGGTGGCTTATGTCCTCCATCGTTTCTCTCAATGATATGGACGGGAAGAAGTAGCCTAAAAGGTTTCAGAAATCGTTCCAAATGGTACAACATCGTTATGGTCAAAATCAAAGTTTTTCAACAAAAGTTTATTTTATTCTTCGTTCGCACACTACTTTACAGTAGTCCCTGTTCGGGCGCCATAAATATGTGAGGAAATTTACTAGTCGACGTAGTTTTTGTTCCTCTTACTCGGATAGTCCAGCCTAGCTGGGCTACAATTTCCAGGGGTCGGTCGAAAAGTCGTGAGAACAAGTTATTCGGTATAATTCTAATCTCAAATTATTAATTTATCTAGTGCATTTATTTCAGGTAATTATCCTAGCAAAGAGAAGGCAACTCAGAATAAGGGTCTAAGCACAAGCTATCAGCGACCAATCATCATCGTTGCCTTACTCGGATTCAATCCTAAAATCCTTATAGCCCCGCTAACCCCTTGACTAGAACTAGGAATGGGATAGGTTGGCATATACTGCCCACAGGATGCTATTTATACGTCAGCAACGGAAGGGGGAAGGTTGCCAGGAACAACGCTACAAACCCCAAGTTAAAGTCCTACTCGCTATCCCCAAGTTTCCCCGAATCGATAAGTCAGAGGTAGGATAGGTAGGATTGGAAATATGGAAAAAACTTAGAATTGGAAATACCGTAAAAATATTGGAAATACCGTAAAAACTTATATTGGAAATATAAGTTTTACTTATATTTCCAATATAAGTTTTTAAACTTATATTTTAAACTTATTAAGTAAGTTTTTAAACTTACTTAATATTGGAAATACCGTAAAAACTTAGGTTTTGGAAATATGGCTGATTAAAGTAGTCGCATTGAGATGTGCGGACAGAGATTTGTCGAAGTTTGACATAAAATATAAAAAAAACTCGGATGTGAGCCAACATGACGTACACATAGGATGATAGAATAGGTCCAGAACTTTAGTACTATACCACCCAAGTTACCTTAAAAACTTAGTATTTGGAAATATGGGTGATTAAATTAGTCGCTATGCGATGTGCGGACAACGATTTGTCTAAGTATGACATGAAATATAATAATAAATACGGAGGTGGGCCAACATTACGTACACGTAGGGTGATAGAATAGGACCAGAACTTCTGTATTATACCACCCAAGTTACCGTAAAAACTTAGGTTTTGGAAATATGGCTGATTAAAGTAGTCGCATTGAGATGTGCGGACAGAGATTTGTCGAAGTTTGACACGAAATATAAAAATAAATACGGAATTGTGGATACATGACGTACACATAGGGTGATAGAATAGGACCAGAACTTCTGTATTATACCACCCAAGTTACCATAAAAACTTAGGGTTTGGAAATATGGCTGATTAAAGTAGTCGCTATGCGATGTGCGGACAACGATTTGTCTAAGTTTGACATGAAATATAAAAATAAATACGGAATTGTGGATACATGACGTACACATAGGGTGATAGAATAGGACCAGAACTTCTGTATTATACCACCCAAGTTACCGTAAAAACTTAGGGTTTGGAAATATGGCTGATTAAAGTAGTCGCTATGCGATGTGCGGACAACGATTTGTCTAAGTTTGACATGAAATATAAAAATAAATACGGAATTGTGGATTCATGACGTACACATAGGGTGATAGAATAGGACCAGAACTTCTGTATTATACCACCCAAGTTACCGTAAAAACTTAGGTTTTGGAAATATGGCTGATTAAAGTAGTCGCATTGAGATGTGCGGACAGCGATTTGTCAAAGTATGACATGAAAAATAAAATAAATACGGAAGTGTGCCAACATTACGTACACGTAGGGTGATAGAATAGGTCCTGAAATTTAGTATTATACCACCCAAGTTACCTTAAAAACTTAGGTTTTGGAAATATGGGTGATTAAATTAGTCGCTATGCGATGTGCGGAGAGAGATTTGTCGAAGTTTGACACGAAATATAAAAAAATACGGAGGTGTGCCAACATGACGTACACATAGGATGATAGAATAGGTCCAGAACTTTAGTACTATACCACCCAAGTTACCGTAAAAACTTAGGTTTTGGAAATATGGCTGATTAAAGTAGTCGCATTGAGATGTGCGGATGAGATTTGTCGAAGTTTGACACGAAATATAAAAAAAATACGGAGGTGTGCCAACATGACGTACACATAGGATGATAGAATAGGTCCAGAACTTTAGTACTATACCACCCAAGTTACCGTAAAAACTTAGGTTTTGGAAATATGGCTGATTAAAGTAGTCGCATTGAGATGTGCGGACAGCGATTTGTCAAAGTATGACAGGAAAAATAAAATAAATACGGACGTGTGCCAACATGACGTACACATAGGATGATAGAATAGGTCCTGAAATTTAGTATTATACCACCCAAGTTACCTTAAAAACTTAGGTTTTGGAAATATGGGTGATTAAATTAGTCGCTATGCGATGTGCGGACAACGATTTGTCTAAGTTGGACATGAATTTAAAAAATAAATAGGGAATTGTGGATACATGACCTACACATAGGGTGATAGAATAGGACCAGAACTTCTGTATTATACCACCAAAGTTACCGTAAAAAATTAGGTTTTGGAAATATGGCTGATTAAAGTAGTCGCATTGAGATGTGCGGACAGCGATTTGTCAAAGTATGACATGAAAAATAAAATAAATACGGAAGTGTGCCAACATGACGTACACATAGGATGATAAAATAGGTACTGAAATTTAGTATTATACCAACCAAGTTACCTTAAAAACTTAGGTTTTGGCAATATGGGTGATTAAATTAGTCGCTATGCGATGTGCGGACAACGATTTGTCTAAGTTTGACATGAAATATAAAAATAAATACGGAATTGTGAATATATGACGTACACATAGGGTGATAGAATAGGACCAGAACTTCTGTATTATACCACCCAAGTTACCGTAAAAACTTAGGGTTTGGAAATATGGGTGATTAAATTAGTCGCTATGCGATGTGCGGACAACGATTTGTCTAAGTTTGACATGAAATATAAAAATAAAAACGGAATTTTGGATACATGACGTACACATTGGGTGATAGAATAGGATTAGAACTATATTATTATACCACTCAGGTTACCGTCAAAACTTAGGTTTTGGAAATACGGGTGATTAAAATAGTCGCTTTGGATGTGTGGACAGCGATCCACTCAAGTTTGACATAAAATATAAAATAAATACGGCAGTGTGTCAGCATGACGTACACGTAGGATGAAAGAATAGGACCAGAACTTTAGTACTATACCACCCAAGTTACCTTAAAAACTTAGGTTTTGGAAATATGGGTGATTAAATTAGTCGCTATGCGATGTGCGGACAACGATTTGTCTAAGTATGACATGAAATATAATAATAAATACGGAAGTGTGCCAACATTACGTACATATAGGGTGATAGAATAGGACCAGAACTTCTGTATTATACCACCCAAGTTACCGTAAAAACTTAGGTTTTGGAAATATGGCTGATTAAAGTAGTCGCATTGAGATGTGCGGACAGAGATTTGTCGAAGTTTGACACGAAATATAAAAAAAATACGGAGGTGTGCCAGCATGACGTACACATAGGATGATAGAATAGGTCCAGAACTTTAGTACTATACCACCCAAGTTACCTTAAAAAACTTAGGTTTTGGAAATACGGGTGATTAAAATAGTCGCTTTGGATGTGTGGACAGCGATCCACCTAAGTTTGACATAAAATATAAAATAAATACGGCAGTGTGTCAGCATGACGTACACGTAGGATGAAAGAATAGACCCAGAACTTTAGTACTATACCACCCAATTTACCTTAAAAACTTAGGTTTTGGAAATATGGGTGATTAAATTGGTCGCTATGCGATGTGCGGACAACGATTTGTTTAAGTATGACATGAAATATAATAATAAATACGGAGGTGTGCTAACATTACGTACACGTAGGGTGATAGAATAGGACCAGAACTTCTGTATTATACCACCCAAGTTACCGTAAAAACTTAGGTTTTGGAAATATGGCTGATTAAAGTAGTCGCATTGAGATGTGCGGACAGAGATTTGTCGAAGTTTGACACGAAATATAAAAATAAATACGGAATTGTGGATACATGACGTACACATAGGGTGATAGAATAGGACCAGAACTTCTGTATTATACCACCCAAGTTACCGTAAAAACTTAGGTTTTGGAAATATGGGTGATTAAATTAGTCGCTATGCGATGTGCGGACAACGATTTGTCTAAGTTTGACATGAAATATAAAAATAAATACGAAGGTGTGCCAACATTACGTATACGTAGGGTGATAGAATAGGACCAGAACTTCTGTATTATACCACCCAAGTTACCGTAAAAACTTAGGTTTTGGAAATATGGCTGATTAAAGTAGTCGCATTGCAATGTGCGGACAGAGATTTGTCGAAGTTTGACATGAAATATTAAAATAAATACGGAATTTTGGATACATGACGTACACATTGGGTGATAGAATAGGATTAGAACTATATTATTATACCACTCAGGTTACCGTCAAAACTTAGGTTTTGGAAATACGGGTGATTAAAATAGTCGCTTTGGATGTTTGGACAGCGATCCACCTAAGTTTGACATAAAATATAAAATAAATACGGCAGAGTGTCAGCATGACGTACACGTAGGATGAAAGAATAGAACCAGAACTTTAGTACTATACCACCCAAGTTACCTTAAAAACTTAGGTTTTGGAAATATGGGTGATTAAATTAGTCGCTATGCGATGTGCGGACAACGATTTGTCTAAGTATGACATGAAATATAATAATAAATACGGAAGTGTGCCAACATTACGTACACGTAGGATGAAAGAATAGGACCAGAACTTTAGTACTATACCACCCAAGTTACCTTAAAAACTTAGGTTTTGGAAATATGGGTGATTAAATTAGTCGCTATGAGATGTGCGGACAACGATTTGTCTAAGTATGACATGAAATATAATAATAAATACGGAGGTCTGCCAACATTACGTACACATAGGATGATAGAATAGGTCCAGAACTTTAGTACTATACCACCAGAGTTACCGTAAAAACTTAGGTTTTGGAAATATGGCTGATTAAAGTAGTCGCATTGAGATGTGCGGACAGAGATTTGTCGAAGTTTGACACGAAATATAAAAATAAATACGGAATTGTGGATACAAGACGTACACGTAGGATAGAATAGGACCAGAACTTCTGTATTATACCACCCAGGTTACCGAAAAAACTTAGGGTTTGGAAATATGGCTGATTAAAGTAGTCGCTATGCGATGTGCGGACAACGATTTGTCTAAGTTTGACATGAAATATAAAAATAAATACGGAATTGTGGATACATGACGTACACATAGGGTGATAGAATAGGACCAGAACTTCTGTATTATACCACCCAAGTTACCGTTAAAACGTAGGTTTTGGAAATATGGCTGATTAAAGTAGTCGCATTGAGATGTGCGGACAGCGATTTGTCAAAGTATGACATGAAAAATAAAATAAATACGGAAGTGTTCCAACATTACGTACACGTAGGGTGATAGAATAGGTCCTGAAATTTAGTATTATACCACCCAAGTTACCATAAAAACTTAGGTTTTGGAAATATGGGTGATTAAATTAGTCGCTATGCGATGTGCGGAGAAAGATTTGTCGAAGTTTGACACGAAATATAAAAAAAATACGGAGGTGTGCCAACATGACGTACACATAGGATGATAGAATAGGTCCAGAAATTTAGTATTATACCACCCAAGTTACCTTAAAAACTTAGGTTTTGGAAATATGGGTGATTAAATTAGTCGCTATGCGATGTGCGGACAACGATTTGTCTAAGTATGACATTAAATATAATAATAAATACGGAGGTGGGCCAACATTACGTACACGTAGGGTGATAGAATAGGACCAGAACTTCTGTATTATACCACCCAAGTTACCGTAAAAACTTAGGTTTTGGAAATATGACTGATTAAAGTAGTCGCATTGAGATGTGCGGACAGAGATTTGTCGAAGTTTGACACGAAATATAAAAATAAATACGGAATTGTGGATACATGACGTACACATAGCGTGATAGAATAGGACCAGAACTTCTGTATTATACCACCCAAGTTACCGTAAAAACTTAGGTTTTGGAAATATGGGTGATTAAATTAGTCGCTATGCGATGTGCGGACAACGATTTGTCTAAGTTTGACATGAAATATAAAAATAAATACGAAGGTGTGCCAACATTACGTACACGTAGGGTGATAGAATAGGACCAGAACTTCTGTATTATACCACCGAAGTTACCGTAAAAACTTAGGTTTTGGAAATATGGCTGATTAAAGTAGTCGCATTGAGATGTGCGGACAGAGATTTGTCGAAGTTTGACACGAAATATAAAAAAATACGGAGGTGTGCCAACATGACGTACACATAGGATGATAGAATAGGTCCAGAACTTTAGTACTATACCACCCAAGTTACCGTAAAAACTTAGGTTTTGGAAATATGGCTGATTAAAGTAGTCGCATTGAGATGTGCGGACAGCGATTTGTCAAAGTATGACATGAAAAATAAAATAAATACGGAAGTGTGCCAACATGACGTACACATAGGATGATAAAATAGGTACTGAAATTTAGTATTATACCAACCAAGTTACCATAAAAACTTAGATTTTGGCAATATGGGTGATTAAATTAGTCGCTATGCGATGTGCGGACAACGATTTGTCTAAGTTTGACATGAAATATAAAAATAAATACGGAATTGTGGATACATGACGTACACATAGGGTGATAGAATAGGACCAGAACTTCTGTATTATACCACCCAAGTTACCGTAAAAACTTAGGTTTTGGAAATATGGGTGATTAAATTAGTCGCTATGCGATGTGCGGACAACGATTTGTCTAAGTTTGACATGAAATATAAAAATAAATACGGAATTTTGGATACATGACGTACACATTGGGTGATAAAATAGGATTAGAACTATATTATTATACCACTCAGGTTACCGTCAAAACTTAGGTTTTGGAAATACGGGTGATTAAAATAGTCGCTTTGGATGTGTGGACAGCGATCCACTCAAGTTTGACATAAAATATAAAATAAATACGGCAGTGTGTCAGCATGACGTACACGTAGGATGAAAGAATAGGACCAGAACTTTAGTACTATACCACCCAAGTTACCTTAAAAACTTAGGTTTTGGAAATATGGGTGATTAAATTAGTCGCTATGCGATGTGCGGACAACGATTTGTCTAAGTATGACATGAAATATAATAATAAATACGGAGGTGTGCTAACATTACGTACACGTAGGGTGATAGAATAGGACCAGAACTTCTGTATTATACCACCCAAGTTACCGTAAAAACTTAGGTTTTGGAAATATGGCTGATTAAAGTAGTCGCATTGAGATGTGCGGACAGAGATTTTTCGAAGTTTGACACAAAATATAAAAATAAATACGGAATTGTGGATACATGACGTACACATAGGGTGAATGAATAGGACCAGAACTTCTGTATTATACCACCCAAGTTACCGTAAAAACTTAGGTTTTGGAAATATGGCTGATTAAAGTAGTCGCATTGAGATGTGCGGACAGAGATTTGTCGAAGTTTGACACGAAATATAAAAAAAATACGGAGGTGTGCCAACATGACGTACACATAGGATGATAGAATAGGTCCAGAACTTTAGTACTATACCACCCAAGTTACCTTAAAAACTTAGGTTTTGGAAATATGGGTGATTAAATTAGTCGCTATGCGATGTGCGGACAACGATTTTTCTAAGTATGACATGAAATATAATAATAAATACGGAGGTGTGCCAACATTACGTACACGTAGGGTGATAGAAAAGGACCAGAACTTCTGTATTATACCACCCAAGTTACCGTAAAAACTTAGGTTTTGGAAATATGGCTGATTAAAGTAGTCGCATTGAGATGTGCGGACAGCGATTTGTCAAAGTATGACAGGAAAAATAAAATAAATACGGAAGTGTGCCAACATGACGTACACATAGGATGATAGAATAGGTCCTGAAATTTAGTATTATACCACCCAAGTTACCTTAAAAACTTAGGTTTTGGAAATATTGGTGATTAAATTAGTCGCTATGCGATGTGCGGACAACGATTTGTCTAAGTTTGACATGAAATATAAAAATAAATACGGAATTGTGGATACATGACCTACACATAGGGTGATAGAATAGGACCAGAACTTCTGTATTATACCACCCAAGTTACCGTAAAAACTTAGGTTTTGGAAATATGGCTGATTAAAGTAGTCGCATTGAGATGTGCGGACAGCGATTTGTCAAAGTATGACATGAAAAATAAAATAAATACGGAAGTGTGCCAACATGACGTACACATAGGATGATAAAATAGGTACTGAAATTTAGTATTATACCAACCAAGTTACCTTAAAACTTAGGTTTTGGAAATATGGGTGATTAAATTAGTCGCTATGCGATGTGCGGACAACGATTTGTCTAAGTTTGACATGAAATATAAAAATAAATACGGCAGTGTGTCAGCATGACGTACACGTAGGATGAAAGAATAGGACCAGAACTTTAGTACTATACCACCCAAGTTACCTTAAAAACTTAGGTTTTGGAAATATGGGTGATTAAATTAGTCGCTATGCGATGTGCGGACAACGATTTGTCTAAGTATGACATGAAATATAATTATAAATACGGAGGTGTGCCAACATTACGTACACGTAGGGTGATAGAATAGGACCAGAATTTCTGTATTATACCACCCAAGTTACCGTAAAAACTTAGGTTTTGGAAATATGGCTGATTAAAGTAGTCGCATTGAGATGTGCGGACAGAGATTTGTCGAAGTTTGACACAAAATATAAAAAAAATACGGAGGTGTGCCAACATGACGTACACATAGGATGATAGAATAGGTCCAGAACTTTAGTACTATACCACCCAAGTTACCGTAAAAACTTAGGTTTTAGAAATATGGCTGATTAAAGTAGTCGCATATAGATGTGCGGACAGAGATTTGTCGAAGTTTGACATGAAATATAAAAATAAATACGGAATTGTGGATACATGACGTACACATTGGGTGATAGAATAGGATTAGAACTATATTATTATACCACTTAGGTTACCGTCAAAACTTAGGTTTTGGAAATACGGGTGATTAAAATAGTCGCTTTGGATGTGTGGACAGCGATCCACCTAAGTTTGACATAAAATATAAAATAAATACGGCAGTGTGTCAGCATGACGTACACGTAGGATGAAAGAATAGAACCAGAACTTTAGTACTATACCACCCAAGTTACCTTAAAAACTTAGGTTTTGGAAATATGGGTGATTAAATTAGTCGCTATGCGATGTGCGGACAACGATTTGTCTAAGTATGACATGAAATATAATAATAAATACGGAAGTTTGCCAACATTACGTACATATAGGGTGATAGAATAGGACCAGAACTTCTGTATTATACCACCCAAGTTACCGTAAAAACTTAGATTTTGGAAATATGGCTGATTAAAGTAGTCGCATTGAGATGTGCGAACAGAGATTTGTCGAAGTTTGACACGAAATATAAAAAAAATACGGAGGTGTGCCAACATGACGTACACATAGGATGATAGAATAGGTCTAGAACTTTAGTACTATACCACCCAAGTTACCTTAAAAACTTAGGTTTTGGAAATACGGGTGATTAAAATAGTCGCTTTGAGTTGTGCGGACAGAGATTTGTCGAAGTTTGACATGAAATATAAAAATAAATACGGAATTGTGGATACATGACGTACACATAGGGTGAATGAATAGGACCAGAACTTCTGTATTATACCACCCAAGTTACCGTAAAAACTTAGGTTTTGGAAATATGGCTGATTAAAGTAGTCGCATTGAGTTGTGCGGACAGAGATTTGTCGAAGTTTGACATAAAATATAAAATAAATACGGCAGTGTGTCAGCATGACGTACACGTAGGATGAAAGAATAGGACCAGAACTTTAGTACTATACCACCCAAGTTACCTTAAAAACTTAGGTTTTGGAAATATGGGTGATTAAATTAGTCGCTATGCGATGTGCGGACAACGATTTGTCTAAGTATGACATGAAATATAATTATAAATACGGAGGTGTGCCAACATTACGTACACGTAGGGTGATAGAATAGGACCAGAATTTCTGTATTATACCACCCAAGTTACCTTAAAAACTTAGGTTTTGGAAATATGAGTGATTAAATTAGTCGCTATATGATGTGCGGACAACGATTTGTCTAAGTTTGACATGAAATATAAAAATAAATACGGAATTGTGGATACATGACCTACACATAGGGTGATAGAATAGGACCAGAACTTCTGTATTATACCACCCAAGTTACCGTAAAAACTTAGGTTTTGGAAATATGGGTGATTAAATTAGTCGCTATGCGATGTGCGGACAACGATTTGTCTAAGTTTGACATGAAATATAAAAATAAATACGGAATTTTGGATACATGACGTACACATTGGGTGATAGAATAGGATTAGAACTATATTATTATACCACTCAGGTTACCGTCAAAACTTAGGTTTTGGAAATACGGGTGATTAAAATAGTCGCTTTGGATGTGTGGACAGCGATCCACCTAAGTTTGACATAAAATATAAAATAAATACGGCAGTGTGTCAGCATGACGTACACGTAGGATGAAAGAATAGGACCAGAACTTTAGTACTATACCACCCAAGTTACCTTAAAAACTTAGGTTTTGGAAATATGGGTGATTAAATTAGTCGCTATACGATGTGCGGACAACGATTTGTCTAAGTATGACATGAAATATAATAATAAATACGGAGGTGTGCTAACATTACGTACACGTAGGGTGATAGAATAGGACCAGAACTTCTGTATTATACCACCCAAGTTACCGTAAAAACTTAGGTTTTGGAAATATGGCTGATTAAAGTAGTCGCATTGAGATGTGCGGACAGAGATTTGTCGAAGTTTGACACGAAATATAAAAATAAATACGGAATTGTGGATACATGACGTACACATAGGGTGATAGAATAGGACCAGAACGTCTGTATTATACCACCCAAGTTACCGTAAAAACTTAGGTTTTGGAAATATGGGTGATTAAATTAGTCGCTATGCGATGTGCGGACAACGATTTGTCTAAGTTTGACATGAAATATAAAAATAAATACGAAGGTGTGCCAACATTACGTATACGTAGGGTGATAGAATAGGACCAGAACTTCTGTACTATACCACCCAAGTTACCGTAAAAACTTAGGTTTTGGAAATATGGCTGATTAAAGTAGTCGCATTGAGATGTGCGGACAGAGATTTGTCGAAGTTTGGCATGAAATATAAAAATAAATACGGAATTGTGGATACATGACGTACATATTGGTTGATAGAATAGGATTAGAACTATATTATTATACCACTCAGGTTACCGTCAAAACTTAGGTTTTGGAAATACGGGTGATTAAAATAGTCGCTTTGGATGTGTGGACAGCGATCCACCTAAGTTTGACATACAATATAAAATAAATACGGCAGTGTGTCAGCATGACGTACACGTAGGATGAAAGAATAGAACCAGAACTTTAGTACTATACCACCCAAGTTACCTTAAAAACTTAGGTTTTGGAAATATGGGTGATTAAATTAGTCGCTATGCGATGTGCGGACAACGATTTGTCTAAGTATGACATGAAATATAATAATAAATACGGAAGTGTGCCAACATTACGTACATATAGGGTGATAGAATAGGACCAGAACTTCTGTATTATACCACCCAAGTTACCGTAAAAACTTAGGTTTTGGAAATATGGGTGATTAAAGTAGTCGCATTGAGATGTGCGGACAGAGATTTGTCGAAGTTTGACACGAAATATAAAAAAAATACGGAGGTGTGCCAACATGACGTACACATAGGATGATAGAATAGGTCCAGAACATTAGTACTATACCATCCAAGTTACCTTAAAAACTTAGGTTTTGGAAATACGGGTGATTAAAATAGTCGCTTTGGATGTGTGGACAGCGATCCACCTAAGTTTGACATAAAATATAAAATAAATACGGCAGTGTGTCAGCATGACGTACACGTAGGATGAAAGAATAGGACCAGAACTTTAGTACTATACCACCCAAGTTACCTTAAAAACTTAGGTTTTGGAAATATGGGTGATTAAATTAGTCGCTATGCGATGTGCGGACAACGATTTGTCTAAGTATGACATGAAATATAATAATAAATACGGAGGTGTGCCAACATTACGTACACGTAGGGTGATAGAATAGGACCAGAACTTCTGTATTATACCACCCAAGTTACCGTAAAAACTTAGGTTTTGGAAATATGGCTGATTAAAGTAGTCGCATTGAGATGTGCGGACAGAGATTTGTCGAAGTTTGACAGGAAATATAAAAAAAAATACGGAGGTGTGCCAACATGACGTACACATAGGATGATAGAATAGGTCCAGAACTTTAGTACTATACCACCCAAGTTACCTTAAAAACTTAGGTTTTGGAAATACGGGTGATTAAAATAGTCGCTTTGGATGTGTGGACAGCGATCCACCTAAGTTTGACATAAAATATAAAATAAATACGGCAGTGTGTCAGCATGACGTACACGTAGGATGAAAGAATAGGACCAGAACTTTAGTACTATACCACCCAAGTTACCTTAAAAACTTAGGTTTTGGAAATATGGGTGATTAAATTAGTCGCTATGCGATGTGCGGACAACGATTTGTCTAAGTATGACATGAAATATAATAATAAATACGGAGGTGTGCTAACATTACGTACACGTAGGATGATAGAATAGGACCAGAACTTCTGTATTATACCACCCAAGTTACCGTAAAAACTTAGGTTTTGGAAATATGGCTGATTAAAGTAGTCGCATTGAGATGTGCGGACAGAGATTTGTCGAAGTTTGACACGAAATATAAAAATAAATACGGAATTGTGGATACATGACGTACACATAGGGTGATAGAATAGGACCAGAACGTCTGTATTATACCACCCAAGTTACCGTAAAAACTTAGGTTTTGGAAATATGGCTGATTAAATTAGTCGCTATGCGATGTGCGGACAACGATTTGTCTAAGTTTGACATGAAATATAAAAATAAATACGAAGGTGTGCCAACATTACGTATACGTAGGGTGATAGAATAGGACCAGAACTTCTGTATTATACCACCCAAGTTACCGTAAAAACTTAGGTTTTGGAAATATGGCTGATTAAAGTAGTCGCATTGAGATGTGCGGACAGAGATTTGTCGAAGTTTGACATGAAATATAAAAATAAATACGGAATTGTGGATACATGACGTACATATTGGGTGATAGAATAGGATTAGAACTATATTATTATACCACTCAGGTTACCGTCAAAACTTAGGTTTTGGAAATACGGGTGATTAAAATAGTCGCTTTGGATGTGTGGACAGCGATCCACCTAAGTTTGACATACAATATAAAATAAATACGGCAGTGTGTCAGCATGACGTACACGTAGGGTGATGAAATAGGACCAGAACTTCTGTATTATACCACCCAAGTTACCGTAAAAACTTAGGTTTTGGAAATATGGGTGATTAAATTAGTCGCTATGCGATGTGCGGACAACGATTTTTCTAAGTTTGACATGAAATATAAAAATAAATACGGAATTGTGGATAGATGACGTACACATAGGGTGATAGAATATGACCAGAACTTCTGTATTATACCACCCAAGTTACCGTAAAAACTTAGGTTTTGGAAATATGGGTGATTAAATTAGTCGCATTGAGATGTGCGGACAGAGATTTTGCGAAGTTTGACACGAAATATAAGAAAAATACGGAGGTGTGCCAACATGACGTACACATAGGATGATAGAATAGGTCCAGAACTTTAGTACTATACCACCCAAGTTACCGTAAAAACTTAGGTTTTGGAAATATGGCTGATTAAATTAGTCGCTATGCGATGTGCGGACAACAATTTGTCTAAGTATGACATGAAATATAATAATAAATACGGAGGTGTGCCAACATTACGTACACGTAGGGTGATAGAATAGGACCAGAACTTCTGTATTATACCACCCAAGTTACCGTAAAAACTTAGGTTTTGGAAATATGGCTGATTAAAGTAGTCGCATTGAGATGTGCGGACAGAGATTTGTCGAAGTTTGACACAAAATATAAAAAAAAATACGGAGGTGTGCCAACGTGACGTACACATAGGATGATAGAATAGGTCCAGAACTTTAGTATTATACCACCCAAGTTACCTTAAAAACTTAGGTTTTGGAAATATGGGTGATTAAATTAGTCGCTATGCGATGTGCGGACAACGATTTGTCTAAGTTTGACATGAAATATGAAAATAAATACGGAATTTTGGATACATGACGTACACATTGGGTGATAGAATAGGATTAGAACTATATTATTATACCACTCAGGTTACCTTAAAAACTTAGGTTTTGGAAATATGGGTGATTAAATTAGTCGCTATGCGATGTGCGGACAACGATTTGTCTAAGTATGACATGAAATATAATAATAAATACGGAGGTGTGCCAACATTACGTACACGTAGGGTGATAGAATAGGACCAGAACTTCTGTATTATACCACCCAAGTTACCGTAAAAACTTAGGTTTTGGAAATATGGCTGATTAAAGTAGTCGCATTGAGATGTGCGGACAGAGATTTGTCGAAGTTTGACATGAAATATAAAAATAAATACGGAATTGTGGATACATGACGTACATATTGGGTGATAGAATAGGATTAGAACTATATTATTATACCACTCAGGTTACCGTCAAAACTTAGGTTTTGGAAATACGGGTGATTAAAATAGTCGCTTTGGATGTGTGGACAGCGATCCACCTAAGTTTGACATACAATATAAAATAAATACGGCAGTGTGTCAGCATGACGTACACGTAGGATGAAAGAATAGAACCAGAACTTTAGTACTATACCACCCAAGTTACCTTAAAAACTTAGGTTTTGGAAATATGGGTGATTAAATTAGTCGCTATGCGATGTGCGGACAACGATTTGTCTAAGTATGACATGAAATATAATAATAAATACGGAAGTGTGCCAACATTACGTACATATAGGGTGATAGAATAGGACCAGAACTTCTGTATTATACCACCCAAGTTACCGTAAAAACTTAGGTTTTGGAAATATGGGTGATTAAAGTAGTCGCATTGAGATGTGCGGACAGAGATTTGTCGAAGTTTGACACGAAATATAAAAAAAATACGGAGGTGTGCCAACATGACGTACACATAGGATGATAGAATAGGTCCAGAACATTAGTACTATACCATCCAAGTTACCTTAAAAACTTAGGTTTTGGAAATACGGGTGATTAAAATAGTCGCTTTGGATGTGTGGACAGCGATCCACCTAAGTTTGACATAAAATATAAAATAAATACGGCAGTGTGTCAGCATGACGTACACGTAGGATGAAAGAATAGGACCAGAACTTTAGTACTATACCACCCAAGTTACCTTAAAAACTTAGGTTTTGGAAATATGGGTGATTAAATTAGTCGCTATGCGATGTGCGGACAACGATTTGTCTAAGTATGACATGAAATATAATAATAAATACGGAGGTGTGCCAACATTACGTACACGTAGGGTGATAGAATAGGACCAGAACTTCTGTATTATACCACCCAAGTTACCGTAAAAACTTAGGTTTTGGAAATATGGCTGATTAAAGTAGTCGCATTGAGATGTGCGGACAGAGATTTTCGAAGTTTGACAGGAAATATAAAAAAAAATACGGAGGTGTGCCAACATGACGTACACATAGGATGATAGAATAGGTCCAGAACTTTAGTACTATACCACCCAAGTTACCTTAAAAACTTAGGTTTTGGAAATACGGGTGATTAAAATAGTCGCTTTGGATGTGTGGACAGCGATCCACCTAAGTTTGACATAAAATATAAAATAAATACGGCAGTGTGTCAGCATGACGTACACGTAGGATGAAAGAATAGGACCAGAACTTTAGTACTATACCACCCAAGTTACCTTAAAAACTTAGGTTTTTGAAATACGGGTGATTAAAATAGTCGCTTTGGATGTGTGGACAGTGATCCACCTAAGTTTGACATAAAATATAAAATAAATACGGCAGTGTGTCAGCATGACGTACACGTAGGGTGATGAAATAGGACCAGAACTTCTGTATTATACCACCCAAGTTACCGTAAAAACTTAGGTTTTGGAAATATGGGTGATTAAATTAGTCGCATTGAGATGTGCGGACAGAGATTTGTCGAAGTTTGAGACGAAATATAAAAAAAATACGGAGGTGTGCCAACATGACGTACACATAGGATGATAGATTAGGTCCAGAACTTTAGTACTATACCACACAAGTTACCTTAAAAACTTAGGTTTTGGAAATACGGGTGATTAAAATAGTCGCTTTGGATGTGTGGACAGCGATCCACCTAAGTTTGACATACAATATAAAATAAATACGGCAGTGTGTCAGCATGACGTACACGTAGGGTGATGAAATAGGACCAGAACTTCTGTATTATACCACCCAAGTTACCGTAAAAACTTAGGTTTTGGAAATATGGGTGATTAAATTAGTCGCTATGCGATGTGCGGACAACGATTTTTCTAAGTTTGACATGAAATATAAAAATAAATACGGAATTGTGGATACATGACGTACACATAGGGTGATAGAATATGACCAGAACTTCTGTATTATACCACCCAAGTTACCGTAAAAACCTAGGTTTTGGAAATATGGGTGATTAAATTAGTCGCATTGAGATGTGCGGACAGAGATTTTGCGAAGTTTGACACGAAATATAAGAAAAATACGGAGGTGTGCCAACATGACGTACACATAGGATGATAGAATAGGTCCAGAACTTTAGTACTATACCACCCAAGTTACCGTAAAAACTTAGGTTTTGGAAATATGGCTGATTAAATTAGTCGCTATGCGATGTGCGGACAGCGATTTGTCTAAGTATGACATGAAATATAATAATAAATACGGAGGTGTGCCAACATTACGTACACGTAGGGTGATAGAATAGGACCAGAACTTCTGTATTATACCACCCAAGTTACCGTAAAAACTTAGGTTTTGGAAATATGGCTGATTAAATTAGTCGCTATGCGATGTGCGGACAACGATTTGTCTAAGTATGACATGAAATATAATAATAAATACGGAGGTGTGCCAACATTACGTACACGTAGGGTGATAGAATAGGACCAGAACTTCTGTATTATACCACCCAAGTTACCGTAAAAACTTAGGTTTTGGAAATATGGCTGATTAAAGTAGTCGCATTGAGATGTGCGGACAGAGATTTGTCGAAGTTTGACATGAAATATAAAAATAAATACGGAATTGTGGATACATGACGTACATATTGGGTGATAGAATAGGAATAGAACTATATTATTATACCACTCAGGTTACCGTCAAAACTTAGGTTTTGGAAATACGGGTGATTAAAATAGTCGCTTTGGATGTGTGGACAGCGATCCACCTAAGTTTGACATACAATATAAAATAAATACGGCAGTGTGTCAGCATGACGTACACGTAGGGTGATGAAATAGGACCAGAACTTCTGTATTATACCACCCAAGTTACCGTAAAAACTTAGGTTTTGGAAATATGGGTGATTAAATTAGTCGCTATGCGATGTGCGGACAACGATTTTTCTAAGTTTGACATGAAATATAAAAATAAATACGGAATTGTGGATAGATGACGTACACATAGGGTGATAGAATATGACCAGAACTTCTGTATTATACCACCCAAGTTACCGTAAAAACTTAGGTTTTGGAAATATGGGTGATTAAATTAGTCGCATTGAGATGTGCGGACAGAGATTTTGCGAAGTTTGACACGAAATATAAGAAAAATACGGAGGTGTGCCAACATGACGTACACATAGGATGATAGAATAGGTCCAGAACTTTAGTACTATACCACCCAAGTTACCGTAAAAACTTAGGTTTTGGAAATATGGCTGATTAAATTAGTCGCTATGCGATGTGCGGACAACAATTTGTCTAAGTATGACATGAAATATAATAATAAATACGGAGGTGTGCCAACATTACGTACACGTAGGGTGATAGAATAGGACCAGAACTTCTGTATTATACCACCCAAGTTACCGTAAAAACTTAGGTTTTGGAAATATGGCTGATTAAAGTAGTCGCATTGAGATGTGCGGACAGAGATTTGTCGAAGTTTGACACAAAATATAAAAAAAAATACGGAGGTGTGCCAACGTGACGTACACATAGGATGATAGAATAGGTCCAGAACTTTAGTATTATACCACCCAAGTTACCTTAAAAACTTAGGTTTTGGAAATATGGGTGATTAAATTAGTCGCTATGCGATGTGCGGACAACGATTTGTCTAAGTTTGACATGAAATATGAAAATAAATACGGAATTTTGGATACATGACGTACACATTGGGTGATAGAATAGGATTAGAACTATATTATTATACCACTCAGGTTACCTTAAAAACTTAGGTTTTGGAAATATGGGTGATTAAATTAGTCGCTATGCGATGTGCGGACAACGATTTGTCTAAGTATGACATGAAATATAATAATAAATACGGAGGTGTGCCAACATTACGTACACGTAGGGTGATAGAATAGGACCAGAACTTCTGTATTATACCACCCAAGTTACCGTAAAAACTTAGGTTTTGGAAATATGGCTGATTAAAGTAGTCGCATTGAGATGTGCGGACAGAGATTTGTCGAAGTTTGACATGAAATATAAAAATAAATACGGAATTGTGGATACATGACGTACATATTGGGTGATAGAATAGGATTAGAACTATATTATTATACCACTCAGGTTACCGTCAAAACTTAGGTTTTGGAAATACGGGTGATTAAAATAGTCGCTTTGGATGTGTGGACAGCGATCCACCTAAGTTTGACATACAATATAAAATAAATACGGCAGTGTGTCAGCATGACGTACACGTAGGATGAAAGAATAGAACCAGAACTTTAGTACTATACCACCCAAGTTACCTTAAAAACTTAGGTTTTGGAAATATGGGTGATTAAATTAGTCGCTATGCGATGTGCGGACAACGATTTGTCTAAGTATGACATGAAATATAATAATAAATACGGAAGTGTGCCAACATTACGTACATATAGGGTGATAGAATAGGACCAGAACTTCTGTATTATACCACCCAAGTTACCGTAAAAACTTAGGTTTTGGAAATATGGGTGATTAAAGTAGTCGCATTGAGATGTGCGGACAGAGATTTGTCGAAGTTTGACACGAAATATAAAAAAAATACGGAGGTGTGCCAACATGACGTACACATAGGATGATAGAATAGGTCCAGAACATTAGTACTATACCATCCAAGTTACCTTAAAAACTTAGGTTTTGGAAATACGGGTGATTAAAATAGTCGCTTTGGATGTGTGGACAGCGATCCACCTAAGTTTGACATAAAATATAAAATAAATACGGCAGTGTGTCAGCATGACGTACACGTAGGATGAAAGAATAGGACCAGAACTTTAGTACTATACCACCCAAGTTACCTTAAAAACTTAGGTTTTGGAAATATGGGTGATTAAATTAGTCGCTATGCGATGTGCGGACAACGATTTGTCTAAGTATGACATGAAATATAATAATAAATACGGAGGTGTGCCAACATTACGTACACGTAGGGTGATAGAATAGGACCAGAACTTCTGTATTATACCACCCAAGTTACCGTAAAAACTTAGGTTTTGGAAATATGGCTGATTAAAGTAGTCGCATTGAGATGTGCGGACAGAGATTTTCGAAGTTTGACAGGAAATATAAAAAAAATACGGAGGTGTGCCAACATGACGTACACATAGGATGATAGAATAGGTCCAGAACTTTAGTACTATACCACCCAAGTTACCTTAAAAACTTAGGTTTTGGAAATACGGGTGATTAAAATAGTCGCTTTGGATGTGTGGACAGCGATCCACCTAAGTTTGACATAAAATATAAAATAAATACGGCAGTGTGTCAGCATGACGTACACGTAGGATGAAAGAATAGGACCAGAACTTTAGTACTATACCACCCAAGTTACCTTAAAAACTTAGGTTTTTGAAATACGGGTGATTAAAATAGTCGCTTTGGATGTGTGGACAGTGATCCACCTAAGTTTGACATAAAATATAAAATAAATACGGCAGTGTGTCAGCATGACGTACACGTAGGGTGATGAAATAGGACCAGAACTTCTGTATTATACCACCCAAGTTACCGTAAAAACTTAGGTTTTGGAAATATGGGTGATTAAATTAGTCGCATTGAGATGTGCGGACAGAGATTTGTCGAAGTTTGAGACGAAATATAAAAAAAATACGGAGGTGTGCCAACATGACGTACACATAGGATGATAGATTAGGTCCAGAACTTTAGTACTATACCACACAAGTTACCTTAAAAACTTAGGTTTTGGAAATACGGGTGATTAAAATAGTCGCTTTGGATGTGTGGACAGCGATCCACCTAAGTTTGACATACAATATAAAATAAATACGGCAGTGTGTCAGCATGACGTACACGTAGGGTGATGAAATAGGACCAGAACTTCTGTATTATACCACCCAAGTTACCGTAAAAACTTAGGTTTTGGAAATATGGGTGATTAAATTAGTCGCTATGCGATGTGCGGACAACGATTTTTCTAAGTTTGACATGAAATATAAAAATAAATACGGAATTGTGGATACATGACGTACACATAGGGTGATAGAATATGACCAGAACTTCTGTATTATACCACCCAAGTTACCGTAAAAACCTAGGTTTTGGAAATATGGGTGATTAAATTAGTCGCATTGAGATGTGCGGACAGAGATTTTGCGAAGTTTGACACGAAATATAAGAAAAATACGGAGGTGTGCCAACATGACGTACACATAGGATGATAGAATAGGTCCAGAACTTTAGTACTATACCACCCAAGTTACCGTAAAAACTTAGGTTTTGGAAATATGGCTGATTAAATTAGTCGCTATGCGATGTGCGGACAGCGATTTGTCTAAGTATGACATGAAATATAATAATAAATACGGAGGTGTGCCAACATTACGTACACGTAGGGTGATAGAATAGGACCAGAACTTCTGTATTATACCACCCAAGTTACCGTAAAAACTTAGGTTTTGGAAATATGGCTGATTAAATTAGTCGCTATGCGATGTGCGGACAACGATTTGTCTAAGTATGACATGAAATATAATAATAAATACGGAGGTGTGCCAACATTACGTACACGTAGGGTGATAGAATAGGACCAGAACTTCTGTATTATACCACCCAAGTTACCGTAAAAACTTAGGTTTTGGAAATATGGCTGATTAAAGTAGTCGCATTGAGATGTGCGGACAGAGATTTGTCGAAGTTTGACATGAAATATAAAAATAAATACGGAATTGTGGATACATGACGTACATATTGGGTGATAGAATAGGAATAGAACTATATTATTATACCACTCAGGTTACCGT